>JAXCMG010008936.1:6584-36603 GCA_034642415.1 Podarcis siculus | reverse complement strand
TTGCACTCGGAGCACGTGTGGGGCCGCTCGCCCGAGTGCCACAGCCGGTGCTTGCTGAGGCTCGCCTGGTGAGGGAAGCAGCGCCCGCACTCAGGGCAGGGGTACGCCTCGCCCCCCGGCCGCAGGCTCAAGGTGGGGCTCCCTTCGGGGGAGGCTCGAGGGTGCGTCCGCTGGTGCAGAGCTCGCTGCTCCTCGTACAGGAAGCTCTTCCCGCAGTCGGCGCAGACGTACGGGGCCTCGCCAGGGAGGGCCCCCTCGGGCACGATGATGGTGGTGAAGTCCGCAAAGTCGCTCCCGCATGCAGCCGGCTCCTCCGGGCTGCCGCCGGACGCCTGCCCGTCCACACACGCCAGGCCCTCCTCGGGGAAGTGGAAGACAGCCTGGTCCAAGGCCTCTGGCAATGCGCTGTACTGCGCCAGGTCCCCGGGCCTCACCTCTGGCCTGGCAGGCACCTGGGCAAAGAGGGTGGCATCTGTGGGGAGAGGGAAACCAGGTCAGAGGCAGAACGAGTTTGGGAAAATAAATTTTCCAGCTGTTACTGGGGTGGTGATGACGGGGTGTGGGGTGAATTCATTTCCCCCAACTTTGCAGCAACAAAAGAATGTAAGAACCCATGGCCTGCCTAGTCCAGCGTTCTGTTCTCGCGGTAGCCAACCAGATGCAAGCAGGATTCGAACACAAGACCCGTCTCGTCCTGCGGTTTCCAGCCACTTGGATTCAGACGCAATGCCACCTCTGACTGTGGAGGCAGAGCAAAGTGATCCTGGCTAGTAGCCATCGATAGCATTCTATACAAGTTAATCAAAGTGGTTTCCCGCACTCCTTGGTCAATGTGTCTTGTCCAGATCTTATATTGCTGCGGTCCATATTTTTAATTAGCATCTATTTGCTCCTGCCGCCTCTAGCCAGCTGATGCACTAAGCCTGCACAGGACGTTGATCAGCCACAGGGACATTTTGCCAAGAGGGGACAAGGTGGGTCTGGATTCCCCTCTTCAGAGGCACACTGCCCCCCATTTGGAACTCACCTGGGCTTTCATCCGGGGGCGCCCCGCTTTCTCCCGAATCCCACTCGCCCACTACCGAAGGAACAATTTCCCGCTGGACAAGAGAGACAGTGTCATTTCTGGGTGCAGGGAATTCTGCATGCAAAGAGGGGAAAGGGGCATTAATTGATTTCCCCATCCCCATACATCGCGTTTTGCTTTGCTTTGTTTTGTTTTGTTTTGCTCAAAGCAACTTGCATTATTTTAAACCAGGCTTCCTCGGCCCTCCAGATGTTTTGAGACTACAGTTCCCATCATCCCTGACCACTGGTCCTGCTAGTTAGGGATCATGGGAGTTGTAGGCCAAAAACATCTGGAGGGCCGAGTTTGAGGAAGCCTGTATTAAACGAAAAACAAAAAGAGCCAACGTTTTTTTAAAAAAAGAATATAAACTACAATTCTGCTTAAAAATAGATTAAACATCCCACACACACAAAAAGACAATAGATAATTGAAAGCCAATGTCCTGATGAAAAAGAAATGTTTTTGCCTGGAGCCTAAAGATCTGTAATGATGGCGCTAGGCGACACTCCCTGGGAGAGCATTTCACAAATGCAGAGCTACCACTGAAAAGGCCCCGTTCTTGTTTTTCTACCCTCCAGACCTCTCATTGAGCGATCACAGGAAGGAGGGCCTCAGATGACAATGAACTTTATCCCAGGATAAATATTCCTTGAAGCATGGGAAGTCCTATTAAAATTTGGCAGACTATTCAGATTATTTGATATGTATATGTATAATGTATATGTTTATGTATAATCTGGAATAGCCAAATGCAATTCTGGTTTTAAACACAGTATAAGGAGTCTCTATAGGAGTGCACTGTATTTTAAAATGGGGTTTCAGAGTTTTTAGGGGTTTTTGAATGTCTTATGCAGATTTTTCAATTTCATTGTTCTGTATGGGACAATGACAATAAAGATATCGTATCGTAATGTAATTTGATTGCATTGTTAAAGTGGAAAATTTAATAAAAATGAATTAAAAAACAACAACATTTCGAAAGCAAAATCCAGCAGGAATACAAAGATTCCAAGGAAGACACTATATTTTATCCAGAGCATAAAGGTAAAGGTAAAGGGACCCCTGACCATTAGGTCCAGTCGTGGCCGACTCTGGGGTTGCAGCGCTCATCTCGCTTTATTGGCCGAGGGAGCTGGCGTACAGCTTCCAGGTCATGTGGCCAGCATGACGAAGCCGCTTCTGGCAAACCAGAGCAGCGCACGGAAACACCGTTTACCTTCCCACCAGAGTGGTACCTATTTATCTACTTCCACTTTGACGTGCTTTTGAACTGCTAGGTTGGCAGGAGCAGGGTCCGAGCAATGGGAGCTCACCCCGTCATGGGGATTCGAACCTCCGACCTTCTGATCGGCAAGTCCTAGGCTCTGTAGTTTAACCCACAGCACCACCCGCGTCCCTTAGAGCATATTTGTTTCTAATTCTTATTACCTCCAAAAGAAATTCTGCCACAGCCAGGGCAATATCATTTGTCTTATCTTCAAGAAGATAGTTGAGATAGGAAGCTTCAGAACCTCCAGGTAGATTTACCAATAAGGGTTTAATCAATTGGTTCTATGATTTCCCCCCCCCTTCCCAGCTCATGGAGGGAAGAAATCCCAAATCTCTTAACCCACCTGGGCCGATGCTCCTAGGAGCCTCTTCATCCTCAGCTACCTGCTCTTCCCCACCTTCGATCCGGGTCAGCAGGTCGGGCTTGGCAATGGCGTAATCTGAGGAGGAAGGGAAGAAAGGCAAGACCAAAGAATTACCGTGTTTTTCGCTCCATAAGACGCACCTGACCATAAGACGCACCTAGTTTTTAGAGGAGGAAATGGGGAAAGCCCTGTTCTTTGGGCGATCAGCTCAAAGTTGTGCAGCTTCTTTCGCAAAGGGGAAAAGTTCAGTTTTTTGAGGATCAGCTCAAAGTTGAGCTTACTTTGCAAAGGGGAAAAAACTCCTTTTCTTATGGGGTTCAACTCACCGTTCTGCAGCTTCTTTAGGAAAGGAAAGGGAGCCGTTTCTACCGTTTCCAGACAGATAATCTAATCAGCCAGTCCCATGTCGCTGGGGAAATAAACAGCCTCCATCTGCAGAACATTCAACCATGGAGGCCTGGGCAAGGGAGCCAGCGACCAACTACACATTCGCTCCATAAGACGCCCAGACATTTTCCCTTACCTTTTAGGAGGAAAAAAGTGTGTCTTATGGAGCGAAAAATACAGTACTTATCCCATGACGGTCCTCAGAGAGAACGGGGCACCCTAAGGTTTCTAAGGATTATGGATTCCTTCTCAAATCAAGTTTCTAGCCCTCATGTTTACTGACAAAAACCTGGCAGGATCCGGAGGATTTGCAGTGACCCAAGCAAGGGCTAGTGTTGGCTACTAGCCGTAATGGCTCCGCTCTGCTGCCGCAGTCTATGGGAAACCCGCAATCAGGATTCGAACACAAGCCCTTTCGCCTCCTGCGGTTCCCAGCAACTGATATTCAGGAGGATTTCTGCCTACGGCCGTGCAGGAAGAGCGTAGCCATCACGGATGGGAGCCATTGACAGCCTGTGCCTCCTCCGCAAATTTGTCAAATCCCAACTTTGGAAAAATATATATTAACAAAGCTGTATTTCACGGATGAAAGCACATGATGTTTGACATGGCTGAGAATAGTGGACCCAGGGACAAAGAATTATGAAGCGTTTAAATCGAGATGTGGAAAATATGGAAACAACAAGGAGAAGCAGGACTAAGATGTGGAGATTTGCTTCAGAGATCCAGACCATGGGGAGCTCCGAAAAATTAATAAATATAATTTGGACTATAATTTGGTCTTTTTTATTTTAGTTTTTTATTTTAATTGAAGTATTATGGTTGGATATATTCATTGGATATTTTTTTTTATTGGAAAATCAATAAAAATGATTTTTAAAAAAGAGAATTTGTCAAATCCTCTTGTACAGCCCTCCCAAGTTGGTGGCCATTTCTGACTCCTGTGGCAGGGAGTTCCACAGTTTAACTAGGTACTGCATGAAGAAGGATTTCTTCTTTTTTTCCTGCCCTGAATCTTACAACAACTGGCTTTGTTGCTTTAGGGTTCTCTTTACCCAGTGAGACCAGAGACTCGTAGTTCCCCTTCATGACGTTCTTGTAGAGCTCCCTCTGGTCTTCGTCCAGGTTCCCCCACTCTTCCTCCGAGAAGCAAACAGAGACCTCGTCGAAGGTCACCGGCACCTGGGAGGGCATGTAAAACGAACGAATGAATAAATAAATAAATGGGGGCATCTTCACCTTTAGGCGGCAGGCAAATACGTTCCTTTTTAACCAGGCCTTTGGTTAATCTGATGGGCATCCTATGCCCTTTTAAAATGTGTTTTTTTGTGAGGGGGGGGAACACTATTGGGTTGTTGTTTTTATTTTTATTATGTATTTTGTGGTTTTATATGTGAACCCCAGGTATAAGGGGGTATATACAGTAAATTTAATAAATAAAACAAATGCTAACCAGCCACGGCCTGGTTGAAAGAGGAATGAAGGGGCCAGGTAAGCCTCCCTGAGGAAAGCATTCTCCAAACAGGGAGCCACTGCAGAAAAGGCCCTGTTCTTGTGTTGCCACCCTCCAGATCTCTCAGGGAGAGGGGCCTCAGATGAGAATCACAGGGTCCAGTTCGATTCAAATGGAGCAGGTTCACTCGAACCACACTGGCTCTCTCGTGCTAACCCAATAAGGCAAAGGACTGCTTACTTGAGCAACTCCCCGCAGCAGGAAACACTGAGATCCACCGCCGAGGGCCTTCTGGCGGTTCTCTCCCTGCGAGAAGTGAGGTTACAGGGAACCAGGCAGAGGGCCTTCTCGGTGGTGGCGCCCGCCCTGTGGAACGTCCTCCCACCAGATATCAAGGAAATAAACACCTATCCGACTTTTAGAAGACATCTGAAGGCAGCCCTGTTTAGGGAAGTTTTTATATTTGATGTTTTATTCTGTTTTTAATCTGTTGGGAGCTGCCCAGAGTGGCTGGGGAGACCCAGCCAGATGGGTGGGGTAGAAATAATTTTTTTTAATTATTATTATTATTATTATTATTATTATCCCTGTCATAACCTGGCAATAACACTGGCAATCTTATTCCGCCAGTGGACGCTCGGGTTGCAAACATGATCTGTGCGGGATGCACGTTCGCAACCCGCAGCTGCACGTCTGCGCACGCGCAAAGCGCAATTTGCGCTTCTGTGCATGCGCGACCGCCAAAACCCAGAAGTAACCCGTTTCAGTACTTTCGAGTTTCGGCAGTCTGTAACCCAATAAAACGCAACCTGAAGCGTCTGTAACCCGAGGTATGTCTATATTCGGATGGGAGGCGCCCAGGGTGGCTGGGGAAACCCAGCCAAATGGGTGGGGTTCAAATAATAAATTATGATTATATCAGCAGAAGCCTCTGGCTATACATAGCTCTTCCCCTGGATGAAGATCAACCTCTGTGCAAATCCCCACTTCTTACCTTGGGGGCTTCCCCCCTGGATCCTGGGGGCAGGCGGAGGATCCAGAAGTTTCGGTTCTTGAGCAGGTTCTCCATGTTCTCCAGCCTCCTCTGGAGCTGCCCATATTCCTGTATGAGGGTCCCCAGCGCGTCCAGGTGGTGGCTGAACTCCGCCATGGCTTTCTCCGTCCCGGACAGCTTCTTCTCGGCCAGACCGGCCCTCCGCTCCAGCGCCAGCAGCCGTCCAGCGTGGACGTCCACCTTCCTCTCCACCGCTTGCATGGCGGCCACCACCGTCCAGAGGGAGATCTCAGCGGCCGGCCGGCCGGCGGAATCGCCGCAGCTCCGCTTGGGGAGGAAGCAAGGGTGCACTGGGGTGGGCTGCAGGGGTCCCCTGCCCCACTCCAAGCCCTGCTGGCAAAGACAGGAAGGGAAGATACTCAGAGGCAGCGGCAGAATCATAGCTGTCAACCGTCCCTTATTTGGCGGGAAACACCCTTATCCCAGAGCTGTGTCCCACTGCTGTCCCGGATTGATGGTGTCCCTTAAATTTCCCAGGTTTCATGCTTGCCTGGCTCAGGAGGGAAGCAGCGGCTCAGGGTCCTCCGCTGCAATAGAGAGCGCGCGCACGAGCTGCCGCGTCTCCGTCTCTCCCTTTTCCCCCTCAGGGGCGCATCATGAGGAGTTGGGTGGCGACGGCGGGCAGGCAGCCCCTCTCTTGCGAGATTTCCGCCGTGCTGCCAGGGGAAGCTGGAGGTGGCAGCGGCGGCTAAGGAGGCGGCCTGAGGGAGGAGGAAGAGGAGGGGATGGGGAGGGAAGCAGAAGGGCGGTGCTTCAGCGGCCGCGGCTGTGGTGCAACCGCCTCATGCCAGGCTCGTGGGCGGCGTGGGCAAGAGTCTCTGTCCCTCCCTCCCTCTCTCTCGGGCAGGGAAGGGCCGATGGAACTCCTTGCGCCAGGACGACGGCAGCCCCGATGTGCTGCTTAGCATCCCCTTCAACCAGTGCAGCATCTTAATGTATTGATTTCCCCCTCCGCACCCCTGTCATAACTCTATTTTTATAAATCATTTGTCCATCCATAGTTCAACTTTTTACTACAAGTTTTCTGTCAATCCTACCAATGTATGTAACTCTTTACAATAGCTTTTCAACTAAATTATAAACGTTCCCCATTCTTTATTAAAGAGGTCCTCTTCCTGGTTTCTAATTCTGCCTGTAAGCTTTGCCATCTCGACATCTTTCATCAGTTTTGTCTGCCACTCTTCTTTGGTAGGAGTTGTAGACTCTTAGGATCATCTAGTCCAACCCCCTGCAAAACACAGTCAGTGGGGGCCAAAGCAGCATGGCTCCATCAGTGCCAGATTTATGTATAAGTTAAGCAAAATCCCTTATTTTGCCTGCTGATCCCTTATTTTCGAGGCTGCTGTAAGTTGACAGCTATGGGCACAATGAAACGACAGTTACATATTGGAGGACAAAACTGAATAATATTATAATTTTAGAATACCTAACTGTGAAGATACGTAGAATGAAAGGTCAGAGAGAAAGAGGAGGATTGGTTTGAGAAGAAGTTGAATAATTTGAGTAGGTTTGAACAATTTGGCGCAATTAAAATGTTAAAAGTTATGAAGATTGGAAGAAATTTAAGGAATATTTAGCCAAATATTATAATACAATCTAAGCTGAAATACTTGAAAGTACCAAACTGGCCTAGGATTAAAATATGTTGAATCGTATAATAGTATGGATTGAGAAACTATGAAAAGGAAGGAAGATAGTAATTTGAATAAGTTTATTTTATTAGAAAGTGGATATTGGAAAATTGCTACAATGAGACTGAATGAAACTCAGTTAGGGAGGATTTGAGGAAGTCGCTTAACAATGGAAATCAAATTGGATTTTTAATAGTAAGATGTTTTATATGTTTGTTTGTTATTCTTTTTTAATATGCTTTTTATTTTTGTGTGTGTTATATTTGTCATAAGTTTGGAAAATTGGGGGGGGAATTGGGAAAAAATGTTAAAAGTTAAATAAACCTTGCGAAAGGAGGAGTGTTAAGGTATATAGAAGTGTACATATGGTTGATTTGAATATGTTATTATTGAATATTATTGAATATGTATTATGTATATTATTGAAGATTGTATACCCAATGTATCAGCCGCCTGGGGGGTTTCACTGTTTGTGTTTTGGTGGTTGCTAAAAAATTATACACACACACACACACAAAACAACAGTTACAAAAAGGGCACCAAGGGTGTCAGAAGTGTTCTTTATCTTCTTAACTTTCCCCTCTCTTTTAAATCTTTTTCTATTCCCTTTTCTCTACCTCTTCCTTCCCTTTTTCCTCTCTCTCTTTTGCCTTTAAATTAATGCTTTATTTTGGACAAAAGAAAAGATGTTTGATAATAATCTTAGTCTTTTTCTTTACAAACCCTAATAAAAAAATTATTTTTTAAAAAAGAAGAGTTCAAACTTTTAAGAATTTGAATATCTAAAGGGCTATCACGTGGAAGAAGGAGCAAGCTGGTTTTCTTCTGCTTTGTGCGGGGGACCTAGACCAGTGGAGCCAAATCCAAATCTTTAAGGTCCCACAAGGAACTGTGGAACTCCCTGCCCATTGAAATCAGGCAGCTGTTTGGTCTAGGCCGGCCTATCCAGACATGTGCAATGTTGACAGTGCCTATAATCTACTTTTTAGCTTTTTGCTGATTTTCATTATCATTCGTTTGAATGTTTTGAATAGCTGTTTTTTAAACTGTTATTCACTGAAATGTCAACGTTTTATTGTTTCTTTGAGCATTTTTGAGGTTTCAATTCCAATCAAGTATATAAACCTTGCAAAATAAATACTGTAAATAAAGACCAGCTGTTAGTTTTTGTTGCTACACTAATGAATAAGAGCCCATTTCTAATTGCAGGAGAGGAGGCAAAATTTATTCTGGTGGTTCCCTTTTGAAAAGTGCATTTTCTCTGGCAATATAACCCTATGGTCACGGCTCCTCATGAGCCACATCCAAAGAGTTCAATGGGGCTTACTCCCAGGTAAGTGTGTCTATAGGATAGCAGATTAAGTGACCTCTAAATTATACTGTTTGAGGGATGCGGGTGGCGCTGTGGGTTAAACCACAGAGCCTAGGACTTGCCGATCTGAAGGTCGGCGGTTCGAATTCTCGCAATGGGGTGAGCTCCTGTTGCTCAGTCCCTGCTCCTGCCCACCTAGCAGTTCGAAAGCACATCAAAGTGCAAGTAGATAAATAGGTACCACTCCGGCGGGAAGGTAAACGGCGTTTCTGTGCGCTGCTCTGGTTCGCCAGAAGCGGCTTAGTCCTGCTGGCCACATGACCCGGAAGCTGTACGCCAGCTCCCTTGGCCAATAAAGAGAGATGAGCGCCACAACCCCAGAGTCGGTCATGACTGGACCTAATGGTCAGGGGTCCCTTTACCTTAAATTATACTGTTGGTTGCATATATAGCAAAACCCAGTGTTTGTACTGTGTATTTTGGGTTCACGGACTGAATTAAGCGTTCTCTGTGCATGCGAAAGCCAGTGTGGTTCAGTGGTTGCAATACTGTGCTATGACCTGCAAGATCAGGGTTCGAATCCCCCCTCAGCTATGATGCTGACCTTGGGCAGGCCACCGCCTCTTGGGCAAGACTACCTCCGAGGATTGTTGTGAGGATAAACTATTATTATTATTATTATTATTATTATTATTATTATTATTATTATTATTATTTCCCGAGCCACTCTGGGCAGCTTCCAAACTGGAGAGGTGGAGAATTATGCATGCCACCATGGAAGAATTGCCTTGGAAGACGTAAACGTAGAATTTGCACAATTTGCAGCGCTTAAGTGTCTGCTCTTTCCGTGCCAAGGAGAAGGATGGGGAGAAAACGAGTGCCCCCCCAAAGGAGCCCCCACTCGCAGCTCATGCCCAGGAGCCGCCAGCAGCCGCCCAAGTCACCAACCACCTGGCGCTTTGTGCATGCTCCGCAGAAAGCGCTAAGCAAGCCCCAGCTTCTGGGAGCCCCTACACCAGGCACCCCCAAACTCAGCCCTCCAGCTGTTTTGGGACTACAACTCCCATCATCCCTAGCTAACAGGACCAGCGGTCAGGGATGATGGGAACTATAGTCCCAAATCAGCTGGAGGGCATAGCTGTCAACTTTTCCCTTTTCTTGCAGGGAATCCTATTCGAAATAAGGGAATTTCCCTTTAAAAAAAGGAAAACGTTGACAGCTATGCAGGAGGGCAGAGTTTGGGGATGCCTGCCTTACACCAAGGAAACTGAAGACCTCCTCTCCCGGATCGTTCCCCCCAAGCGCGCCCCCCCCTGCAATCCAGGAATAGAGGGCGGGGCGCGGGATTTCCCCGCAAACCTCGAGCCCCTGGAGCCTTTTTCTCCCCCCCCCCTAAAAAATCCCGCAATCCGTTTATTTGCAAGGAAAATTAACCCCTTCCTCCCCGCCCTACCTGCGCGGAAGGATCCCATTCAGCGGCCATGGCGCCCCTGGGGAGGCAAGCGGGCAGGTGGGCTGGATCCGTCCGGAGAAGCCGCCGGAAAGAAGGAAGGGAAGAAGGAGGGAAGGGAGGAGGGAAGCCCCGGAATCAGAAGGCGGAGGAAGGCGGAGAGGGGTCCGCCGTCCGCCGGGGGCAGAAGGGAAGAGGAGGAGCCGCGCACCCGCAGCACAGGCAGGCGGGATGAAGCCAGACGCGCCCGGTCGCCTCCATCCATCCATCCATCCATCCATGCATCCTCCTGCAGGAGGCAGCGCAGACGCAGTCCCCACCTGGGTCGGGGAGGGGGGTGGATCAGCCAGCCCCAGTGGCTCCAGGAGGCGGAAGCACTCTGCACATGCTCGGGAGAGGTGCGCCCTGGCTTTCCCAGTAGAATGGGAACTCCCAAAGGTCATCTAGCTAGACCCCCTAGCTTGCCTACTCCACAGCGCTCTGTCACTAAGAAGAGAGTTGTGATTTCTACTCTTCCCCCCCCCCCAATCCCTCTTTATTTTTTAATCATGGAGAAGGGACCCTTAAGAGCAAGGTGATTGAGCGGGTGGTTGCTGAACCACTCCAGGCACGCCTGGAAGAAGCGGACCATTTGGATCCCTTCCAGTCGGGATTCAGGCCTCATCATGGGACTGAAACTGCCTTGGTCGCGCTGGTTGATGATCTCCGGCGGGCTAGGGACAAAGGTGAGAGCTGTTTCCTAGTTCTGCTGGATCTCTCAGTGGCCTTTGACACCATCGACCATAACATCCTTCTGGACAGTCTTGAGGGGATGGGAGCTGGGGACACTGTTATACGGTGGTTCCGCTCCTTCCTCCTGGGCCATGTCCAGAAAGTGGTGGGGGGGGGATGAGTGTTCAGACCCCTGGGCTCTCACTTGTGGGGTGCCTCGGGGTTCCGTCCTCTCCCCCATGCTTTTTAACATCCATATGAAGCCGCTGGGAGAGATCATCAGGGGGTTTGGGCTGGGTGTTCATCAGTATACAGATGATACCCAGCTCTACCTCTCTTTTAAATCAGAACCAGTGAAGGCGGTGAAGGTCCTGTGTGAGTGCCTGGAGGCGGTTGGAGGGTGGATGGCGGCTAACAGATTGAGGTTGAATCCTGACAAGACAGAAGTACTGTTTTTGAGGGACAGGGGGCGGGCAGGTGTGGAGGATTCCCTGGTCCTGAATGGGGTAACTGTGCCCCTGAAGGACCAGGTGCACAGCCTGGGAGTCATTTTGGACTCACAGCTGTCCATGGAGGCGCAGGTCTATTCTGTGTCCAGGGCAGCTGTTTACCAGCTCCATCTGGTACGCAGGATGAGACCCTCCCTGCCCGCAGACTGTCCCTGGTGGGCTGATTCCCTGGTGGCCCGCTGGAATGCGGAGTTAACTAGGGCTATCGACTGTCTGGCTCCGAAGCGCCCTCTCCGATTGCATGGAGCCTTTACCACCGGGGCCTTGTAAGGACCCCAAGATCTCCTGCAACGATTTTGCAAAGTTTTTTGCAGATAAAATCACTCATATTCGGAAGGAGCTAGACACCACCGTGGGAGCAGGGCTGGGGCGGGAGAGTGCTAGAGCTCTGTCTGGTCAAGTTGCATGGAATCAATTTCAACCCGTTACCCCTGAGGATGTGGACAGGCTGCTTGGACGCGTGAAACCAACCACCTGTCTCCTTGATCCTTGCCCATCCTGGCTAATAAAAGCAAGCCGGGAAGGGCTGGGCAATGGGCTCTGCGGGGTGGTGAATGCTTCCCTTTGTGAGGGAACATTCCCAGATCCGCTGAAAGAGGCGGTCATTAAACCGCTTCTTAAAAAACCATCTTTAGACCCGGCCAGTATGGCCAACTATCGCCCAGTCTCAAATCTTCCATTCTTGGGCAAGGTGATTGAGCGCGTGGTTGCTGAACAACTCCAGGCACGCCTGGAAGAAGCGGACCATTTGGATCCCTTCCAATCAGGATTCAGGCCTCACCATGGGACTGAAACTGCCTTGGTCGCGCTGGTTGATGATCTCCGGCGAGCTAGGGACAAAGGTGAGAGTTGTTTCCTGGTTCTGCTGGATCTCTCAGCGGCCTTTGATACAATCAACCATAACATCCTTCTGGATCGTCTAGAGGGGTTGGGAGCTGGGGGCACTGTTATACAGTGGTTTCGCTCCCTCCTGGGCCGTGTTCAGAAAGTGGTGGTGGGGGATGAGTGTTCAGACCCCTGGGCCCTCACTTGTGGGGTGCCTCAGGGTTCCGTCCTCTCCCCCATGCTTTTTAACATCTATATGAAGCCGCTGGGAGAGATCATCAGGGGGTTTGGACTGGGTGTCCATCAATATGCAGATGATACCCAGCTCTACCTCTCTTTCAAATCAGAACCAGTGAAGGCGGTGAAGGTCCTGTGTGAGTGCCTGGAGGCGGTTGGAGGATGGATGGAGGCTAATGGATTGAAGTTGAATCCTGACAAGACAGAAGTACTGTTTTTGGGGGACATGGGGCAGGCTGGTGTGGAGGACTCCCTGGTCCTGAATAGGGTAACTGTGCCCCTGAAGGACCAGGTGCGCAGCCTGGGAGTCATTTTGGACTCACAGCTGTCCATGGAGGCGCAGGTCAATTCTGTGTCCAGGGCAGCTGTTTACCAGCTCCATCTGGTACGCAGGATGAGACCCTCCCTGCCCGCAGACTGTCTTGCCAGAGTGGTGCATGCTCTGGTTATCTCCCGCTTGGACTACTGCAATGCGCTCTACGAGGGGCTACCTTTGGAGGTGACCCGGAAACTACAACTAATCCAGAATGCGGCAGCTAGACTGGTGACTGGGAGCAGCCGCCGAGACCATATAACACCAGTCTTGAAAGACCTACATCGGTTCCCAGGAGGTTTCCGAGCACAATTCAAAGTGTTGGTGCTGACCTTTAAAGCCCTAAATGGCCTCGGCCCAGTAGACATGAAGGAGCGTCTCCACCCCCATCATTCTACCTGGACACTGAGGTCCAGCGCCGAGGGCCTTCTGGCGGTTCCCTCGCTGTGAGAAGCCAAGTTACAGGGAACCAGGCAGAGGGCCTTCTTGGAAGTTGCTCCCGCCCTGTGGAATGCCCTCCCACCAGATGTCAAAGAGAACAACAACTACCTGACTTTTAGAAGACATCTGAAGGCAGCCCTGTTTGGGGAAGCTTTTAATGTTTGATGTATTACTGTATTGTAATATTTTGTTGGAAGCCGCCCAGAGTGGCTGGGGAAGCCCAGCCAGATGGGCGGGGTATAAATAATAACAATTCCCCCCCCCCCGGTAGAATGGGAACCCCAAGGGTCATCTAGCCAGACCCTCTAGCTTGCCTACTCCAGGGTCAGCAGCGCAGGGGTTTGCACCCCACCTTTATTCATTGACAGCTGAGGATTTGAACCCTGTTCTCTCTGATTCAGCACTCTGCTCGCTGTACAAGAGGGAGAAGGCAGCCTGAGGGGTTTCTCCTTGAAATCGTTCCCTAGCAAGCACTCTGTCACTAAGAAGAGAGTTGTGATTTCTACTGTCTTTCCCACCGCTAAACCCCTCTTTATTTTTTAATCATAGACTTGGAAGGGAAGATAACGCAACAAAATTCAGAACGGTAAGAATTTCACATTCAATTGCAACTACAGTGGTACCTCGGGTTAAGTACTTAATTCGTTCCGGAGGTCTGTAATTAACCTGAAACTGTTCTTAACCTGAAGCACCACTTTAGCTAATGGGGCCTCCTGCTGCCGCCAGAGCACGATTTCTGTTCTCATCCTGATTCAAATTTCTTAACCCGAGGTACTATTTCTGGGTTAGTGGAGTCTGTAACCTGAAGCGTATGTAACCCGAGGTACCACAGCATCTTTGACTTACAAGGGGAGCAAGGATTTCATTTGTGAGCAGCAGGAGACAAGCAGCCTCCCAAAAGTGCATTTGTAACACAGAGAATAAGAATGTAAGAAGATGCATCTTGGAAGAGCATGACATGTCTGGGACCTTCTGGCTGGGGCTGATGGGAGGTGTAGTCCTAAACATCTGGAGGGCACCAGATTGCCATGGCCCCCTTGGTTGGATGAACTCACCCCCTGTGCCTGGCACCCCGTTGCAGGGATTCGAACCGCCGACCTTCTGATCAGCAAGCCCAAGAGGCTCAGTGGTTTAGACCACAGCCCAAGCTGTTTGCATTTGCATTCTTTTGAATTTGCATCATTGTATTTCAACGTTATCCGTTTATTCTTGGGAGCCTTTTTGGTTGAAAGGCGGGATATAAATAAACGGGAACATAAACTAACGTAACCTTTCATGTATGATGGACTTCCACAGTGCTAGTGTGATATGAAAGGGCACCCCAGTTACCTGGTACAAGACCAGCCTACTCTTATCTTGGCCTCCCGCCTCAAACCCTATTTGTGGCCTCCTACGCATGCCAGGACCTCAGAATTAATGCTGTCTCTGGAGCCTCGCTGCCGGCACTTGGAACTGCCGACACTCCGAGGATAGAATTCACCTGTGCCTGACCTGCTTTGGCAAGGCTTCATTTCCCGCAGCTACCCAGAGACGAGAGGGGCTTCGGAAGAGAGACACACTGTATTGACATATTTTGCAAAAGAAGGTGTTACAAAAAACCCCAAGAAAACGCAGCCACAGACAAAACACCCGACGTCACACGGAGGAATAGCTGGCTTGTTACAGTCACCTCAGCTGACATTTAGCTTAACGACACTGAAATTCATATATATATATGTATATATATAATTCAACCAATATTTACAAAGATGCTTTCTGTAAAAAATATAATAATAATAATAATAATAATAATAATAATAATAATAATAATAATATAACAGCAATATAACAGCAAGACAACAGGGGACGGCAGTTCTCCAGATACCTTTGGGGTGAGAGAGGAAGAACTGGGAGACAGTTATGGGACAGGCGGCAAGTCCTGCGGGAACTTCATACAGCAAAACAACAGTACATGAGCTCTTGGCGTTGGGTTATAACAACCAGAATCCTGGTCGAAGCTGCTCTTGACTCGTACAAACAGCCTTGGAGTGTGACCGGATGCAGTTTGAGAAATTAAAACAAGGACAACCTCAAAAACCCACACACCTTTACTGACAACAATTAACTGGGAAAGGATGGTTTCGACTGGGCTCCATGAAGGTGCTTAACGGGCAGGGTGCCCAATGGGAAGTAGGTTAGGGGGGCAGGCAGGAAGCTCGCCCATAGACTATTAGATGAAGTGTGGCCTGGCCTCTGGAGGGTCCACCTTCCCGGCTCCGGAAGCTCATCGTGTGGTCTGTGCAAGAGAGAGAGGGAGGGAGGAAGAATACAAACATCAGCCTCAAGGAGGGCTCACACAGTGACAAGACGGAAGAATGTCTTTGAGATTCTGGGTCCCTATGGGCAAGGAGGGAGAAGCGGTGAATACTCAGCTGCCTCATCTTCACAGGAAAAACCGCAGAGAGCCAGTTCTCCACGAACGGCGGCAGCACGGCAGGAAAGACTGCCTAAGTGCCGTTATCTGTGACCCACCCAGGTGGAAGCAGGGCTCGGACTACGATGTCTCGGCCTTGCGCTCACCCCCGGCACAGCGCAGGAAGGGTAAGCGATGCTCTGATGGTCCATGAGAGGGAGCCCCTCCGCCACGTCCCAGCATGCCCTGGGACCCTTGGGGGGCAAACCAGGAGGGAGGGGGGCAGCTGTTCTTCAGCATGCAGGGCACGGCCGACGCCGGCCAGAAGCAGAGGGCTTTGGGGAGCGGGGCCGTCGCTAGGGTTGCTCTTGCTTCAAGGCCACCAGGCCGGCCTGCGCCCCCAGCCCCAGGTGGTGCGCCGCGGGGTTGCGGGTGTGGATTTTCTGGTGGCAGTTCAGGGACTCCTTGTAGCGGAAGTTCTTCCCGCAGGTGGCGCACTGGTAGGGCGTCTCCCCGGTGTGGACGCGCCAGTGCTTGAGGAGGTGGTCCCGGCGGATGAAGCTCTTCCCGCACTCGGTGCACTGGTAGGGCCTCTCGCCCGTGTGGATGCGTTGGTGCCGGACGGCCTTGGAGAGGTCCCGGAAGTCCTTGCCGCAGTAGGTGCACGTCAGCGGCCCATCGCCCTTCCCTGTGTGCAGCTTCTGGTGGAGAAGAAGGCTCACCTCCAGTTTGAAGCTCTCTTTGCACTGGGTGCAGGTGTAGGGGCGCTCCACCATGTGGTTCCCGGGGCGCTTCCCGGCGCTGGGCTTGAGGGCGGGGCTCCTCTGGGGCTCGGGGCGTTTCGGGGGCTTGGGGCGCGCCGGCGTCGGGGCCCTCTGGAGAGGTAAGGGGCTCGGCTTCAGCTTCAGGCCCCCTCCTCCTCCAGGGTCCATCGTGGGATAGCTCCCTCCTCCGTCGTGGGTCTTCTGGTGAGTGGTGAAGAGCTGTTTGTCCAGGAAGCCCTCCCCACACTCGCAGCAGATGTAGGGCCCAGTGTGGGCCTCCTCCACCAGCGCAGAGGAAGCGTCCTCTTTCCTCAACTCAGCCACGCAGCGAGCCGACCGCCTCAGGCTGCTCCCTGGAGGCTTCCTTGCAGGCGCCACCGAAATGGGGTGGCTCTCGCAGAGCAGTTCCTCGCCCGGGCCCTGGAAGACTTCCGTCCACTTCCGGGGGAACATGCCGGGGAGCTCCAAGCTTTCGGGGTCTTCTTCCAGGAGCTGCGGAGTACCTGGCCAAAGGGAGGAAAGAGGAAGGTTGGCGGGATATGAAATCAGACAGGGGTCCCCTTGGTTGAATCAACGAACATAGGTAACATTAAAATCACAGATCACGCCCCAGTAGAAGTTGCCCTTAAAATGGGAAAAGGAACCCAAACCACCCCTTCATGGTCCTTCAGTCCCATCCTAACCGCAAATAAACAGATTAGAGAGAGCCTCACAAAAACTCTCCAAAAATCTACTTCGAAGAAAATGGTGCAGACAATATAACCCCCCTCCTATGGGACGCAATGAGAGCATCCCTTAACAAAACAAACCTCCTCAAAAATTAGCAAAATGAAATCAGACAGGGGTCCCCTTGGTTGAATCAACAAACACAGGTAACAGTACATTTCCAAGCACAATTCAAAGTGTTGGTGCTGACCTTGAAAGCCCTAAACGGCCTCGGTCCAGTATACCTGAAGGAGCGTCTCCACCCCCATCGTTCTGCCCGGACACTGAGATCCAGCTCTGAGGGCCTTCTGGCAGTTCCCTCGCTGCGAGAAGCCAAGTTACAGGGAACCAGGCAGAGGGCCTTCTCGGTAGTGGCACCCGCCCTGTGGAACGCCCTCCCACCAGATGTCAAAGAGAACAACTACCAGACTTTTAGAAGACATCTGAAGGCAGCCCTCTTTAGGGAAGCTTTTAATACTTAATAGGTTATTGTACTTTAGTGTTCTGTTGGAAGCCGCCCAGAGTGGCTGGGGAAACCCAGCCAGATGGGTGGGGTATAAATATATTATTATTATTATTATTATTATTATTATTATTATTATTATTATTATTATTAAAATCATAGATCACGCCCCAGTAGATGTTGCTTAAAATGGGAGAAGGAACCCAAACCACCCCTTCATGGTCCTTCAGTCCCATCCTAACCGCAAATAAACAGATTAGAGAGAGCCTCACAAAAACTCTCCAAAAACTACTTCGAAGAAAATGATGCAAACAATCTAACCCCCCCTGTTATGGGACGCAATGAATGAGAGCATCCCTTAAAAAACAAACCTCCTCAAAAATTAGCAAAATTAAATCAGACAGGCAACCGCAATTTTGATATTTAATCTCCCACTGAAAATGTTTCTGATTCGTCAAGACCTTTTAGAGGATTAATTTGATTTGGTGCTTGGACATTTCGTCTGTCTGTATTTTTATGATTTTACAATTTAATGATGTTTCAAACTGCAAGGGGGGTGTTTTGTTTGTTATCATGTTATGTAGTTTTGTGATTTATAGTGCAAACCACCCTGTTATCATCAGATAAAGGGGGATATAATAAAATAATAAATAATAATAATAATAATAATAATAATAATAATAATAATAATAATGGATAGTGCAGCATGAAGGTGCCAACTGTCAAGGGCACTTCCAAAGAAATGCACTTGTCAGAGGGTTAACTCTTTATTGTCAATGAAACCCACTCCGATGAGAAATGGCCAGTTCTCCATCAATCACCCCTAGTCTTGCCAAGAACAACAACAGCATAATAATAATAATAATAATAATAATAATAATAATAATAATTGGTTTCCCCAGCCACTCTGGGCAGCTTGGTTTCCCCAGCCACTCTGGGCGGCTCCCAACAGATTAAAAACAGCACAGACAGCTCCAAATATATCAGGCACATAAGCCCAAGTCTCAAGAGCAGCCCCATCCACTCGTCAAGGATTCTGGGCTCTGCATGGCCCCCTCTTCCCCTGGCAATGTTCTCCTTCCCCTCCCAGCCTTGTGCAGGAGGGAGAGGACCCCCCCCCCCCCCCTTAGGCCGCTCCAACTTACTCATGGCGGGATCCCCGGGGAGTTCGCTCTCCTCCAAGTCGCCCATGCTTTTGACCAGGGACATTTCCTCCGGCTCCATCCAGGAGCTGTCGTTGAGGGCGGAAATCGGAGAGCCTGTTTCGGAGAGGAGGGAAGAAGGTACAGCAGCCATTCACCACCAGCGACACATTTAGGACAGGTCTGCAAAAGGCCACCCGAGCCGAGATGATGAAAGGACAAGCTACAGTGTCCACCCCCTCCTCTCTAGAACTGATGTTCAGACTCCTCCTCTCAGTCTCCTTCATTGATTCTAGGGTTGTGTGAATTAAGCAAATCCATACAAGCACAGGACCATGTTGCTCTGAGCGTAGAATACCATCATTTGAGAATTTCCACTTTCTTTGGGACAGGGGAGAATGAGGAGGAAAACACCCAGAGAGTTCCTAGTCCTAATGGCTGTAAACAGTGACTTGAAAGCCACTGTGTGTGGCCAGCAGGACATTTGGTGTAAGCTGCTCTTTTGGTAAAGGGACCCCTGACCATTAGGTCCAGTCATGATCGACTCTGGGGTTGCGGGGCTCATCTCGCTGTACTGGCTGAGGGAGCCGGCGTACAGCTTCCGGGTCATGTGGCCAGCAGGACTAAGCCGCTTCTGGCGAACCAGAGCAGCGCACGGAAACGCCGTTTACCTTCCCGCTGGAGCGGTACCTATTTATCTACTTGCACTTGGATGTGCTTTTGAGCTGCTAGGTTGGCAGGAGCAGGGACTGAGCAATGGGAGCTCACCCCGTCACGGGGATTCGAACCACCGACCTTCAGATCGGCAAGTCCTAGGCTCTGTGGTTTAACCCACAGCGCCACCCGCGTCCCCACTCTTTTGGTAGTTTTAATATAATTTGGTATGTCTTCTGATTTGCAAGTAAACTGATACTTATTTCTTTACAGTTAGCTGATGAGAAGTAATGGGATATTCTTACGATACTTGGAACCAAAGGGTCTGTTGGTTGTGTGGGAGGGAGGGATTTAGTTTTCGTTCAGTTAGTTAGTTCATTTGTTAGAGTGGTCCTATGTTTGGTTGCTGAACAAGAAGCATAACAGTGCAATGCAACGTTCGCAACCCGAGCGGTCCACTGTACTTTATTCAACGGATGACTTCCTCTGCTTATCTATTTACTTGTTTTCGAAAACCAAATAAAAATTATTTCAAAAGAAAATAATAAAAGTGTGTGGCCAGTTTGTGGTGGAGTTACGAAAGCAGGAGCGTGCCGTGAGGGCGAAGTAACACTTGCTTCATCTGTGGCAACTAAGCTGGGAGGCAGAATTCAACTTCAGAATTCAAGGAACGTAACTCTCACAAAGCCGACACCATGTGGGAAGAGCAACAGTTCTGAAGTATCCTTGTCAAGGTTTTCAGAGCTTTTTGCTGTTTGCCTCAAGCTGTAAATTGTCCCCTTCAGCACCAGGGGTGGACCTGAGCTGCTCTCCCTGCACAACACAGATGGGGGTGGGAGGGTTGCTGACTCTGCGACTCACCCAGGGTGGTCTCCTTCAGGGCTTCTCTTTCCTCAACATCCCCCCGACCAGCGACATCTGCTTGCTCGATCCGAGAGAGCAGGTCAGGTTTGGAGATGGCAGCGTCTGTGTGTGGCAGGGGAAAAAAACTTATTAGCAGCATCAAGCCTCTCATTTGCTCCAGAGCCCTCCTTTTATTTAAATTTCCCTTGGGAATGACGCAGGGGCAGGGCGGTGGTGCTCTGGGACTCCCATGAACATACTCAACGACTGGTATGTAGACTTGGAGGGAATCCTAAGGGTCATCTAGTCCACCCCCCCGTAAGTAATCAAAGCTAAAGAATCCCTGACAGATGGTCCTCCAACCTCTGTTTGGAAACCTTCAAGGAAGGAGACTCCACCACCTTCCCAAATAGTCTGTTCCACCGTAGAACAGATCTTATCTTTGGATAAGAATCTCCCTTCTTAGTTTTTTTAATCCATTGGTTCAGATCCTACCCCCTGGAGCAGCAGAAAACAAGCTGCGTCTTCCATGTGAAAGTCCTTCAGATATTTGGAGATGGCTCTCATGACACTTCTCAGTCTCCTCTTCTCCAGGCTAAACATATCAACTCCCTCAATTGCTCTTCATAAGGCTTGGTTTCCAGGCCGCCCTCCTCTGCACATGTTCCACTGATCATCCTACCTGAAGGAATTCCCTGGCAGGACAGACTAGCCAATGGCCAGCTGAGCTCTGGGCATTCTCGTGCTGCACAGAGCTTGGCTAACCTGCAGACCTGATAAGGAACTCTTTGCTGGGTCCATATGATCCCTCAGCAGATCACCTGTTTGCCTGCAGAAGGTCCAACTTCTGGCATCTCCAGGTAGGACTTGAGAACAACTCCTGTCTGAAACCCTGGAGAGCTACCACGAGCCAAACAGGCAAAACTGAGCAGATGAACCCATGGCTTGAATCAGCATCTAGCAGCTTCCTATATCTGGTGCATCTGATCTGCACCTGCATCACTCTGAAGCCTGGTCAGATGCCGGCTGAGAATTGATGCCGTGTCCACTTAGCAAGGCCCTGGGCCATGGTGGATGAAGGTTCAGGTGCGCAGAGAGCTCTGCCTGGCCACGCCATGTGGACCCTTCCTTACCCATAGAGACCACGGCCTTGTAGTTGCACTTCATGATGTGCCGGTAGAGGTCCTTCTGCCCTTCATCCAAGCTGCGCCACTCTTGCTCGGAGAAACTGCAGGAGGCTTCGTCAAAGAGCAAAGGGACCTGCAAAGAGAGGGAGAAGTCACTTCCTCTTAGGTGGAGCAGCTGCCGTGAATGCAAAAACGTCCCAGGTTCAGTCCTTGCCTGAAACCATAGAGAGCCGCTGCCTGTCAGTGCAGACAGTACTGAGCTAGATAAACCAACGGACTAACTTGGTATAAGGCAGTTTCCTGTGTTTCTAATCCTCTGCCAGGTCCCCTGATGTAAATCTCAGAACCTGGTCATATATTTAGCTTCCAACCATTTTTACACATTTTATGGGCAACTGAAATTGCAGATAATAATAATGATAATAATGATGTTATTTATACCCCGCCGTCCATGGCCAGAGACGGGCTCAGGGCGGCTAACACCAATAAAATAAAATCACAGTAAAAACATAATAGGGGGAAAAGAGAGGGGGGGACCAATTTAAAATGCAGGTTAAAATGCAATTTAAAATGCAGCCTCATTTTAAAATAGCTGATAAATCAAGACCATAAGGGGAGGGAAACGTAAGGGTCAGACCAAGTCCAGACCAAAAGCCAGGCAGAACAGCTCTGTCTTGCAGGCCCTGCGGAAATATGTCAAGTCCCGCAGGGCCCTAGTCTCTTGGGACAGAGCATTCCACCATGTCGGGGCCAGGGCTGAAAAAGCCCTGGCCCTAGTTGAAACCAATCTAACCTCCCTGAGGCTCAGGACCACCACAGTGTTGTTATTTGTGGACCTTAAAAGTCCTCCACAGGGCATACCAGGAGAGGCGGTCCCGTAGGTACGTGGGTCCTAGGCCGTATAGGGCTTTAAAGGTCAAAACAAGCACCTTAAACCTGACCCTGTACTCCACCGGGAGCCAATGCAGTTGGTAAAGCACTGGATGAATGTGATCCCTCAGCAAGGACCCCGTAAGGAGCCTCGCCGCTGCATTCTGCACCCGCTGGAGTTTCTGGGTCAGCTTCAAGGGCAGCCCCATGTAGAGCAAGTTAAAATAATCAAGCCTGGAGGTAACCTTTCCCCAACCACCCCTGACTCCTTCCTTCCTTTGTCTTCTTCCAAGTCAGCTGGTGTCAATTCTACCGACTTTTTGATGCCAGTTGAAAACAGTTTTTTCTTCTTCTCAGAAGCTGTTAATTGATTATTTTGAGTTCAAACTTCTCGTGTTGCTGCTTTTACTGCCATTTTGCACCTGCAAGGAACTACGTTAACCCAGGAAGCAATACTGTAAGGAGAACCCCTATTTTAAAACAAAACAAAACCTTCAAACACCTGGCCCAGCACCCTGTGCTCACTTTGGCCAACCAGGTGACTGTGAGAAACCTGCAAGCAGGATCTGAGCAACTCTCTCTTCCTGTGGTTTCTAGCAACTGGTCTTCAGAAACACTGCTGCCTCAAATTGTGGCGCCTCCTCCCCTATAAATCTGTCTTCTACAGCCATCCAAGTTGGGGCCATCACTGCCTCCTACAGGAAGGAGTCCCATAGTTTAAATATGTGCTGTGTGGATGACTTTCTTTTATCTGAATCTTCCCACATTCAGCTTCTGTAGTGTGTTGGGAAATCTTAGCAAGTTAAAACTTTGGCTCATGCCAAGGAAGAGCATTGTGGGAGAGCCAAACACTGGAGAATTCTGGGAATGTGTATCTGCTTCTTTAATTGAAGACTTTCTGCCTCAAAGAGTGTGAATAAGCTATCTTCTCCATCTGCAGGAAGGAGGTTCCTAGCTGATTTGTAGTCTTGACACCTGGCAATCTTAGATGCTGTTTCTGTGTGAACCGGGTCCAAGCCAACTCACAACTCAAAGAATCTGGTCTGGCTCTGGGAATGCTTCTAATCTTCAAGGCCTTTTGATAAACAGGATTCAGCTGTCGAGGCTCCTAGCAAGCTTGAGTTATTGTTCTTCTATCTAACCACTGGCGAATTGCTAATTAATCTAAAGAACTGATTGGCTTTTGAGTTTTGAATCCAAGTGGGTTCAAAGGGGATAAAACCTTAGGAAACCCACCTGCAATTCGCAGCCCATCTTGCCAAGTGGCAGCCTGCCTCACCTAACCTACTTTGCCATGTGAGACCATTGTCATGCAGAGAGGGCTTGCCCTGATGCCGGGAGGGTGTTTTGAACTGTTCTGTTTCACACTTTTGTTCTCATTGTGAGTATGTTTTGTAGCAAGTGATATTAAACAATGTTTTTATTTTTTTGTTTGGGATTTGCCAACTTTTATGTTTGAATGATCTTGTTTTTTTAATAAATCCTGGAAAAAGGACTTTTTCCTGTTTCTGTCTTTTGTGCCTTTCTGCTGGGGAAGCTAAACCAGTACCTGACCACTTAGTCGCCTACCAGAGCCTGTTGGATTTCTGTCTGTGTCACGGTAAAGTAATCTCCTTCCTTAGGTTACTTTTGGGGGCTGTTCTGAGATAAGGAAGTGGTGGCAGCATACTACTGTTTCTGTTTTTTGTGTGTGTGTGCTGAAAAAGCTTCTGCGAACCCCCTCTCTCTCAGCCGGGTCTTGCCGGACTTGGAGGGCAGGTTGGGGAGTGCGGACGAATGCTACCACTTCATTGAATGCCCAAGAGAGTTCCGGTGTTATGAGAGAGGGAGAAAACCACCCCATCCTACAGATAGCAAGGATTGCTAGAATACTGCCTGCAAAGCAATAATTTGTGGGTCTGAGAAATCCCACCTCTCTTATATGGCCAGGCACAGCCCCTATCCCTGCCCACCCTGCTTACCTTGGGGGTTTCCCCCCTGGACCCTGGGGGCAGGCGGAGGATCCAGAAGTTGCGGTTCTTGAGCAGGTTCTCCATGTTCTCCAGCCTCCTCTGGAGCTGCCCGTACTCTTGAATGAGGGTCCCCAGGGCAGCCCACTTGCTCTCCAGCTGGTTCCCGAATTCGACAGCGGTCTTTTCGCAGCCGTCCAGCTTCGTCTCAGCCATCCCCATCCTGCCCTCCAGGCTCATGAGCTGCGCTGCGTAAGAGTCCACTTTGCTCTCCACCGCTTGGATTTCAGCCACGACCGTCAGGGAGAGCTCAGCCGCTTCGGGGAGCACGTCCCCCATGGGCGTCTGCTCAGGGGCGCTGAGGGGCTGGGCAGCAGCCATGGGCTGGGGCTCCACCTCCCACTGAAGAGCCTATTGGAGAGGGGAGACATGCAAACAATGTTATATTCCTGGGTGGACTGGAACAGAGCAATGTTCTGCAACCACTGTCTCTGGCCAGAGGAACTTAAAATGAAGAAGGAGCAGGTAAATTCTGTGCCAAAAAAGGTCAGAAAGTGGATGCATTTGCATATTCTGCATACTTCCACTACTGCTGGACAATCAGGAGGAACCTGCTGGCCACTGACCGCCCACTTGAGTCCAGGAAGGCTTTCCCTGCCCACCTTTGACATCTAATTGCCTTCAGTTCATCATCTTCATTTTATCCCAAAAGCATGAGGATTGGGAACTTGGGAGAATGAATTCTGCACCAGATGCCAAATAGTCAAAATGCCAGCAGTCAACGAGCAACAAAACAACCAATGAACTGTGTACTGCAGGTGGAGATCAATGGAGGGGGATCCTTATAGGAGAGAAACCATGGCTGCTATTACCTGGTCTGAGCAGTACACTCTGCTATACGGAAACAAGAAATGACCTGGGTCCTTTTCCAGGTGGCCTACAACTTTCAGGGCTGCTGATCACTGCTCCATCTCTAATCAATTCTTTACTCATCAGTTAGGCTTCATTTCTCTGCTTAAACACCAGCCCTTCTCTAACCATGTGATACTCCTAACTGTACAATTATTAATAACATTTACTTCTCCGTATCCTTAGCATTCGTATGATGCTTGGTTCAGGTTTACATGTGTCTTTTCTACAATCAGCACTTGCTTTTTGTGGGATTGGGACAGCTCTGGGTTTACACCAGGGGTGGGGCACTGGATCTGGCCAGATCCTTCCTCCTCGGATGGGACAACTTGGACAGGTGAGCAGGCCAGACCACGGTTTAGGGGAAATGGCTTTGTAGACCAAAGCTTTCCCATCCCCGACTTAAACCAATGACCCTGCCACTACTGTATCTAGTTGATCATTCAAGCACAAGTCCTTTCTATCAGCCGTCAACTGGAATGCTTCATTAAGCTACCTATTGCAACTCCAGGAGGAAACCTTTGAAGCTGCAGTGGGCCTGGAACAGCTCTGTGCACTGGAAAAGGCAGCATGAAAAGGACAGACAGCGCTGAGGTTCATCGTGGAGGAGAATAAGAGACAGAACATTCTGCATCCAGATGCAGTTCACCTCCTCAAGGAGTACAGAGAACATTTGCGGACATCCTGCTTCCAAGAGTACAAGGCAGAACAAAGTTCAAAGGAAGGCAAAAGCAACAGAGATGAAGGGATGACTTCCATGTGCAAATTTTGCAAGACAAGGTGCCTCCCTTTAGAAAGACAACGGCAATTTATGGAAACCTACAAGACTTTTATTGCAGCACCGATCATTTAGGACACAGCAGTTCAGCTTGCCGTTTGATAGCTGAATTTGCACACAATCAGTTCATAAACCCCCTTTCAAAAGGGAGTGCAACAAAGCGCTCCGGCGATCAGTGGAACTCTGTACTGCAGGATGAGAGGTTTGCCAAGAGTATAAATGCAACTGTAAGTGCAGACACCCCTTTTTCCAAGAGCAGAATCCCCAGCAGCTCCTTTGTATGAAGCTCTCATGGAAAGCTGGGACAGGCCTTCAACCGCATTGTGTTAGGGGGAATCCCATCTAATGAAAGTGACTCACCAAGTCACAAGCTGACTTCAATTTTGGGCCAAGCCTTTGATGTCTCCTCTTCTGCCCCTGCCCCCACCCCCACAAATCCCCATGGTCCAATGAGGTATATTACATTTACAAAGAAAGAGCACATAGGGAGGATCAATTCACAGATATGGAAGATTAATGATCCAGCCAGAATGAGTCATGCCTTACTTGTGTACAGACTAGACTTAGTGCCCTACAGGGTTTTTGGTTGGGGGGGCGCTAGACTTTTCACTATCACTGGCCCACTGGCCATGCTGACTGGAGCTGGTGAGAATGGACAATTCAAAGCTTGAGGAAAGCTTGGCTTGGCTACTGCAATGCACTCCAGGGTGCAGCAGCTCAGGCGTTGAATGGAAGAAGTCAACCACTTCACTGGTTCCCAGCTGGTTTCCAGGCCCAATTTAAAGCGCTGGTTTGGATCTTGAAAGTTCTTAACAGGTCCAGGACATCTCAAGCACTGCCTGCTCCCACAGAAAACTGCCACAGTGTCAGCTCCTCTTCTGAAAGTCTGAAGTACAGTGGGTGGGTAACACAAGATCTCTGCGGAGGCCCTAAAAATGTGGTACTCTATCCCTAAAGATGTTTGCCTCACTCCTTCCTTCTTGACCACTAGAGGCGAGGCCAAGATGGTCCTCAGAGGGCTTTGGGATGCTTTGCCAGTGTTGCATGATAACTGAATGCTGCTTCCATTAAATCTATTGTTCGCTGTACTTCTTTTACTGATTGATTGATTGATTGATTGATTGAATGATTGATTTATAGCCCACCTTTTTCCCCAAGGAGCTCAAGGTGGCATACATAGTTTTACCTACCCCCCTCCATTTAATCCCCACAACAGCCCTGTGTGGTAGGTTAGGCTGAGGGGCAGGGACTGGTCCCCAAGGTCACACCCAGTGAGCTTCATGGTCAAGTGGGGATTCGAACCCTGGTCTCTTCCCAGGTCCTAGTTTGACACTTAAACCACGACACAACACTGGCTCTCTTAAGTTTGGATGGCTTATCCGTGATTTGTGGTGGGTTCTGTTGCTGTTGTTTATTTTGCAAGCTGCCTTGGAGACCTTAAATCAAAGGCGGGCAAAAAATGTTTTAGTAAAACAAGCAAAATAAGTGATCCCTATAAAAAAATCGGGACGCAGGTGGCGCTGTGGGTAAAAGCCTCAGCTCCTAGGGCTTGCCGATCGAAAGGTCGGCGGTTCGAATCCCCGCGGCGGGGTGCGCTCCCGTTGCTCGGTCCCAGCGCCTGCCAACCTAGCAGTTCGAAAGCACCCCCGGGTGCAAGTAGATAAATAGGGACCGCTTTCTAGTGGGAAGGTAAACGGCGTTTCCGTGTGCGGCTCTGGCTCGCCAGAGCAGCGATGTCACGCTGGCCACGTGACCCGGAAGTGTCTCCGGACAGCGCTGGCCCCCGGCCTATAGAGTGAGATGGGCACACCAACCCCAGAGTCTGTCAAGACTGGCCCATACGGGCAGGGGTACCTTTACCTTTTACCTTTATCAAAAAATCATCCTAGCTAGAAGTCAACTGGGTCCTCCAGGCTTTTTTGAAGGGTATCTCCGATCATGCATCCATCCATCTGCTGTGGAAGGAGACCCATGCACTAGGGACCACCACCGAGAAGGCCCTAGTTAGGGGCAGACAAGCAGGGCCTCCAAAGCTGATCTTGAGATATGGGCTGGTTCACGTGGGTGAAGATGGCGTATGAATTTCTAGGATCAGAACACACCCCCTCACCCAAAAAAAAATAAAGGGGGAAGACTTGACAGGCTTTCTTCCGTGATATTTTACAATTTAGTCCATCTGAAAGATAGTATTCTCCTGTATGAACGTGCCCAAGCTGTGAGATCTTTGGGGGGAGGCCCTTTTCTCAGTACTGGAAAAGGGCCTTCTCAGTGGCGGCTCCCAGACTTTGGAACTCCCTTCCTAAAGAAGGAAGACTGGTTCCCTCCCTTCACCAGCAGGTGAAGACTGTTTTATTCTGACCGGCTTCTGGGAACTGTTGTTGTTTTTTTAAACAAGGAAATGGCTTTTAATAGCACTGTTCTTTTTTATTATCTGTACTTTTATATATTGCTTTTCTATTACTTTTAAATTATAGTCATACCTTGGAAGTCAAACAGAATCCATTCCAGAAGTCTGTTCGACTTCCAAAACATTCAAAAACCAAAGCACAGCTTCCGATTGGCTGCAGGAAGCTCCTGCAGAAAATCGGAAGCCGCGGAAGCCCCATCGGATGTTCGGCTTCCAAAAACAGTTCACAAACCGGAACAGTCACTTCCAGGTTTGCAGCATTCAGGAGCCAAAACGTTCGAGAACTAAGCTGTTCGAAAACCAAGAGACGACTGTATTATCTTTTATGTTTTTTTCACTTTTTAAAAATTTCTGTGTTGTTCTGGTCTGGGGAAAAGGAAGGATATAAATAAATACAACAGCAACAACACTTTAAACAATGCAGTCCAAATCTCTGCTGCCAAAAACCCCTGTAATTAAGGAACATGAAACCATTTCCAGAGACCTTGACTGTGCGCAAGACTTGAGACTGAACCACCTGTGCAGACTTGCAGCACTATGCATCACGCCTTTATGCTAGGAGCAAAGGAACGCATCAGTTATTCCTCGATGACAGCATCACCACATCTTTATGCTCTAGGGCATGGATTGAAGGCACATGATGCAGCAACCTTGCAGATGCGAAACAGAGGCAGCTCTAAGCACTGCCTGATTATATGGGAGCTCTCTGTTATGCCACGATGAACTTGTGAAAGAAATGTTAAGAATCAAAATATACCCCTTGTAACTCATTCTTCTTCTTCCTTGGTTATTTCTTAACACGCTGCCATATGTACTGTATTTTGCTTTGTACCAATACCTCTTTTTTGTATTGTTTCTTGTTGTTCTTAATTAAAAATATCTTATTAAAAAAGAAGACGAAGCAAACATAATTCACCCTGATCCTTGCTGCACCTTGGTGAGAGCACCAGAAAGCATCCCCCCCCCCCAGGTCCATTCTACCCTCCAAAGCTCCATAACAAGGTCCTAGCTGAAAATTAACATCACAACTATCTGTCCTTAAAAACTGCCCCTCTCCCTCTTTCCATGGGGGGGGTCAAGGACAGGCAGGCTGCATAATAAACACGGCACCCCTTCCATGCTAAATTGGGCTACGTGCTCCTGCCTCTCTCTGGCCTGAAAGCCTCTCTCCAAAAGGCAGCAAGAGCCCTATTTGCAGAGGCCAGAAACAATCTGGGGATGGGTTAACACAGGGGAAGAGATGACAGCTCCAGGATTTGCTTTCATTGATGGGAGGAATTAACTGCCTGAGCCCTAGGAATGCAAGACACTTTCTCCACGGAGGAGTCCCTATCAGATCTGGGGCACCTGTTTTCCTATGCAGGAGAGGAAAAGTTAGCCTCCTTTGCTGCTGTCCCCATCAACACCCCCCCTGCCCAAAATAAACTACACATCCGTTTTGGGGCCTAATCCTTAGCTTCAGGAGGTAGTTGTAACATATATTTGTTTTCCTCCCTCTCCAGCATCATCATCTTCTGGCAGCATTTGCATCTCCCCTCTCAGATTCACCCCCCATGAACCCCCATAAAAAACTCCCCCACATCCATTTTGGGGGCTGATCCGTAGCTTCAGGAGGTAGCTTTGACATGTATTTGTTTCCTTCTCTCTCCAGCATCACCACCATCTCCTGACAGCCTTTACTTCTCCCCTCTCAGATCCTCCCCAAATGAACCTCCCTTTAAAAAAAAAAAACTGCACCCCACAACCGTTTTGGGGCCTGATCTGCAGCTCCAGGGGGCGGTTTTGACACATGTGTGTTTGACATATGTGTGTTTGCATCTCGCACCTGGAGCCTCACCCTCATTTCCGGGCAGCCTTTGCCCCTTCCCTCCCACATCACCCCCCTCCCAACCCCAACCCCCCCAAAACCACCCCTCCATCTCACACCCGTTTTGGGGGCCTAAGCTGCAGGTCCAGAAGGTGCTTCTGACATGTGTATGTTCTCATCTCT
>JAXCMG010008915.1:0-18306 GCA_034642415.1 Podarcis siculus | reverse complement strand
GAACCAGTGAATTCAGAACCTCTGTCACTTTGAAAACCACGAACTTTGGTGGAAAAGGTTACCTCAACTGCGGTGATCCAATCCCTGATCATTTTAGCCGCCTCCCCTTTCGTTTTCAGGGCAAAGGTCCAAGCAGACCTCGAGAAATCATCAATCAAAAGTAGAGAATACTTCGAACCCCCCAGTGACTCAACAGACATGGGGCCACACAAATCTGCATGAATTAATTCAAAGGGTTGTGTGGTCTGCCTCTCTGACTTTGGATATGAGCATGTCACAACTTTTGCCTGTTTACATGCATTGCAATCTAAAAACCTGTCACAAACATTAAATTTGCACCCTTGTGTCAGCTCTGGTGCTTTCTGAAGATATCTCCAATTCAAATGGGCGAAGCGTCGGTGCCAAATATGTGAACAACCATGGTGGGGTGCTACATTCACACATTGGCCCTTCGCATCTTCGGTGTCATCTTCTCCTGTGGAAAAAGGCACATTTACAGCAAACAAATTATCTTTAGACTGCACTGTGTACACGTGTTTCCCATCCTTGAAGAATTTGCATTTGTCACCTGCAAAAGAAACATGAAAACCATCAGCAAGCAAATCATGCACACTTAACAAACAGTTAGTTAAACCGGGCACTGCATAAGCTTTGACTTCATGCTTAAGAAAGGGACAGAAGAAAGAGCCTGTCTCCGTCAGCCTTTTTCTGCTTCCATCTGCAATAGTCACATACTTCTCAGTTTTTACTGTCCTGCAATTTCTCAAAAGACCAGGAGATGGCACTAGTGTATTTGTGGCTCCTGAGTCTATGGTTACAGTGAGAAAGTCTTGTTGACATTCCTGGGTCGCCATGGCAACAATCTTCTCACTGCCGGGACTTCCGGTCGGCGCCAGCGTTTAATGGCGGTCCTGCCTCCGAGCTCCGAAGAAGGACTGCTCCGCAAGTTCGGGTCTTACCCGCTACGGCGAGCGGGGGACCCCTAAAATCTCAGGCGCTGAAGCCTGAGAACAAGGAGACTCGGTGGGCACCTTTGCGCCCCCCCGATACTGCTCTAGGGCGGCATCGGGAGTGAGCGCGGTGCTGAGAGTCGCTACCCAGCCTGCGGAGTGAAGCCGCGACGCCATAACGGAGAGCGCCGATTCCTTCCTGAAAAGAAAATTTGGACTGAAATACCCGTGAGTAAGAGCGAGAAAAAAAAGAAGAACGGGACTCTTAAAAATAATTGAAAATTTGGCTGAAAACGGGAGGGCATAAAATAAGGAAGTCTGCCCCCCCCCCGCAGGGCTGCAGAAAAACAAACGAAAGACCCCGCTGCAGTTGCAAGAAAGTTAGCTGTGAACTGTCAGCCCTGAGCTGTCAAATGTATCTCTTCCCCCCGATCGGCAAGAGAAGGGGGGAAAAGACAGTCTTGCGAAGATACTTTTAATTTAGAAGGAAACAAGGTTTCCCACTGCCCTGATTCCCCGGGGACGATCTGCCAGGAGTTAGCACCGGGAAAAATTTGTTCTTTAAAAAAGGATACGGAGTGGATACAGACTATATTTTAAGTGGTGAAAAAGTTTCAGGACTTGAACGGGACTTTGTTACAGAAACTTGACTATCTAAATTTTCTTGGAAAAAAAAGTTTTTAAACAACTTTAATGGCGGACTTTAGACTCTTTACATCCGGCTTTGTGTTTCTTTGTTTCCCTTAACTTGGACACTATTAATTGCTCCCTCTTGAGGACCAAGAGGGAAAAACTGTAAGGTAACTGACTAACAGTGGGATTTTCCAGTGCAAGTTTTTCCTGTGAGAACGGCCTTGGGATATGAGTGGCACGGCAGAGGAGATAAGAACCAGATCCAAAGCTAAAGTGACACAAAAGAAAAGAGGCTCAATCTCCGGCAATATAGTGCCTGCACCGGAAAGTGTGACAGCAGCATCAATGGATTCTATGACACAGGCACTGCTTAAAATAAATCAATCCCTAGAGGCCTTAACAAAGCAATCCACAGAAAATTCAAAGAAATTGACAGAACTGACAGCAAGATTGGACTTGAACACTACGTCAGTGACGTCTAATACAGAATCTATAAACAGACTGATTCAGGAATCTACAGAAACCAGGAAAATTGCAGAGAGTGCGATCTATTGCAGATGAGACACAGGGGAAACTTGCGCCGATAGAGAAAAAAGTGAATGAGCATGAAGCAGCCCTCTCCTTATTGGAACTTCAGAGGAAAGAACGGAATTTGAAATTGAGGCAGGTTCCAGAGAACGAAGGGGACAACCTGACGGAATTTCTCACACAGGCAATTCTGGAAAATTGGCAAGAAGATTTGGAGGATGATGAAGTAGAGATAATAACGGCTTTTAGACTTGGCAGAAGGCAAAGTAAGAAGTCAAGGGATTGTCTGATTACCTTAAGAACCAAAGAGGAAAGAGACAAGATATTGAACCTGCACTATCAAAAAGCTTTGGTAATTGGAAACATTCAAGTTCAAATCTTCAAGGACATCCCTAAATACATCTTGGAAGTAAGGACTTTTTATAGAGACTTGGCCAATTTGCTGAAGAAAAACTACATACTCTTTAGGTGGGAATTTCCACAGGGGTTGTCCTTTAACTATAAAGGGAAGAAGGTAAGAATAAGAACAGTACAGGAAAAAGAATACTTCTTGGAGAGAAATCTAGAGGACCTACAGAAAGGTACAGCGGATTTGGCAAGAGAAGGACAAGGATCAACACCAGAAGGAGGAGAGCTAGTGGACGTTGCAAATTTATCATACGGTCTACCACAACTGCCAACTGAAGAAGAAGAAAAACTTGGGGCAGTCGGAGGGTCAAACGCCTAATAATCAAAATGTCTCTGCAACTTCTTAGCTGGAACTGTAATGGTTTGAACCTTCCTCGAAAAAGACGCCAAGTTTTCCATATTTTGAAAAGAGAGCAACTGGATCTGATATGTTTACAGGAAACCCATATAACTAGAGCACACAGGAAACTGCTTGTGAACAAAAGATTAGGACAAGAATTTATATCTTCTGACAAAGTAAAAAAGAGAGGAGTAGTGATTTATGCAAAAGAAAAATTGGATCCAAAAATGAAATTTAAGGATGAAGAAGGAAGATATTTGGCAATTGAAGTACAGATTCAAGGAGAAAAATATTTGATAATTGGAATATACGCACCAAATGATGGGAAGGCAGAATTTTTTAAGAAGTTGCATGAAACTTTACTGGATTACCTCGACTGCAAAGTAATAATGATGGGGGACATGAATGGAGTGGTCTCCACAAATATGGATAAGGCACAAAGACAAGTAATCTCTAAAGAAGGAAGACTACCAAAGACCTTTTTTGAGATGACGGAAAATATGGACTTGATAGACATTTGGAGAACTAGGAACCCTCTCGAGAGAGAGGGAACTTTTTTCTCTGAATCAAAGATGACATGGACAAGAATCGATCAAATTTGGGTATCTAGTGTGATGGCTACAAAGATAAAGAAAGTAGAAATCTGCCCAAAAACCTGCTCCGACCATAACGCAGTAAAGATGGAAATGAAACTGACAACAACTGGATCCTTCAGATGGAGAATGAACGACTCCCTATTTAGAGATGAACAAATTTGTAAAAAGGCCCTAAAGACATTGAAAGATTACTTTGAGATAAATTTAAGAACAAAAGTTGAAAAAAGAACAATTTGGGACGCGAGTAAAGCCGTGATGCGAGGCTTCCTGATACAACAGAATTCAATTAAGAGGAAGAAGCAAAATGAAAGGAAAGAAAGAATTCTGGAAAAAATGAAGGAAGGAGAAAAGAAACTGAGGTCTAAACCAAAGTCTCATGAAATTCTGAGAGAAATAAAGTATTACCAGATGCAATATATGGAATTGACAAATCAAGAGATAGAATGGAAAATTAAGCAAATGAGACAAAGGACATTCGAGTCAGCAGACAAATGTGGGAAGCTTCTTGCATGGCAATTGAAAAAAAGGCAAAAATTGAATACTGTCACCTGTTTGGAGGTAGATGGAAAGAATATTTGCAAGCCAAATGAGATAAGTAATTGCTTTCAAAGCTTTTTTAGGAAATTATATACACAAGGACCTATGAAGGAACAAGAAATAGACGAATTTCTCAAAAATTATGGACTACCAAAAATTTCAGAACAAAGTAAGTTGATACTGAACAAAAAAATAACAGAACAAGAAATAGAGGATGCCATTCAAAAAATGCAACTGGGAAAATCTCCAGGACCAGATGGCTTGACGGCCAGATACTACAAGGCTTTGAAAGAATGTCTAGTGCAACCATTGAAAGAAGTATGCAATGAAATACTGGAGGGGAAAAAGGCACCTGAATCGTGGAAAGAGGCTTTTATTTCACTTATACCAAAAACTGAGACTGAAAAGAACCAGGTCAAGAACTACCGCCCGATTTCATTATTAAATGTGGATTACAAAATATTTGCAGACATTTTAACAAAAAGATTTAAGAAAGTGCTGATAGGTGAGATTCATAAGGACCAAGCTGGCTTTCTTCCGGGAAGACACATGTCGGACAATGTGAGGAATATAATAGACATTGTGGAACTATTGGAAACGAACATTAATAGAAAAGCGGTTTTGATTTTTGTGGACGCGGAGAAAGCCTTTGATAACATTTGTTGGAGCTTTATGAAAAAGAATCTCCAAGGGATGGGGGTAGGCCAAGGTTTTGAAAATGGTATAGGTGCGATATACTCCGAGCAGAAAGCAAAATTAATTGTGAATAATGTGGTAACAGAAGAGATAGCTATAGAGAAAGGAACACGACAGGGATGCCCTATCTCCCCCCTACTTTTTATATCGGTTCTGGAGGTTTTGTTAAATATGATTAGAAAGGACCAGTTGGTTAAAGGAATTCAGGTCGGAGTGAAAGAGTATAAATTAAGGGCATTTGCAGATGACCTAGTTTTGACTTTACAGCAGCCAAACACTAGTACAAAAAGAGTTTTAGAACTGATTGAAATATTTGGTCAAGTTGCAGGATTTAAATTGAACAAACAAAAAACTAAAGTGTTGGAGAAAAATCTAACAAATGAGGAAAAAGAGAGATTTCAGAAGGAAACAGGTTTGGGGATAGCAAAAAAAGTGAAGTACCTGGGGGTGAACTTGACATCGAAAAATGTGAATTTATTTAAAGACAACTATGATAAATGTTGGACAGAAGTTAAGAAAGATCTAGACATATGGTCAAGGCTGAAACTTTCCTTGTTAGGTAGAATTGCTGTTATTAAAATGAATGTATTGCCTAGAATGCTATTTTTGTTTCAGACACTACAAATAATAGACAAGATGGACTGTTTCAAGAGGTGGCAGAAAGACATATCTAAATTTGTTTGGCAGGGCAAAAAGCCAAGAATAAAATTTAAGACATTAACAGATGCAAAAGATAGAGGAGGCTTTGCCCTGCCAGACTTAAGACTTTACTATGAATCAGCAGCGCTCTGCTGGTTGAAAGATTGGCTGCTCCTTGAGAACACAGACATTTTGGATCTTGAAGGATTTGACAATAGATTTGGTTGGCATGCATATATATGGTATGACAAGGTAAAATCGCATAAAGGCTTTAAGAACCATATGGTTAGGAAAGCATTGTATAATGTATGGATACGGTATAAAGACTTGTTTGAAAGTAAAACCCCCAGGTGGCTGTCACCAATGGAAGCTAAAGAGGTGAAAAAATTGAACATGGGTTCAAACTGGCCTAAATATTTTGAAATTATAGAACAGGATGGTGAAAAAGTGAAACTGAAAAGTTTTGAGGAACTGAAGCCTAAGGTGAGAGATTGGTTACATTATCGACAGATAAATGAAGTATTTAAACAGGACAGAAAGAAAGGCTTCCAAGTGGAGAGGTCAAAATTAGAAACAGAATTGTTAGAACCCAATACTAAAAACTTGTCAAGAATGTATAATTTGCTGTTGAAGTGGAATACTCAAGATGAAGTGGTGAAATCTAGTATGATTAAATGGGCACAGGATATTGGACATGACATTGAGCTTGCTGACTGGGAGCAGTTATGGACCACCGGTGTTAAATTCACGGCATGTAATGCCTTAAGAGAAAACATTATGAAAATGATCTATAGGTGGTACATGACTCCTGCTAAGTTAGCGAAGATCTATCATCTGCCCAATAACAAATGTTGGAAATGTAATGAAACGGAGGGAACCTTCTATCATCTTTGGTGGACCTGCCCGAAGATTAAGGCTTTCTGGGAAATGATCTATAATGAAATTAAGAAAGTTCTTAAGAGAACCTTTTCCAAGAAACCAGAGGCCTTTCTCTTGGGTATGGTGGGCCAAATGGTGCCAAGGAAGGATAAGACATTTTTTATGTACGCCACAACAGCAGCAAGAATTCTCCTAGCAAAGTATTGGAAGACACAAGAACTACCCACGTTGGAAGAATGGCAGACGAAGGTGATTGACTATATGGGACTGGCAGAGATGACTGGCAGAATTCGAGACCGGGAGAAGGAGGCGGTGGAAGAAGATTGGAACAAATTTAAAGTATATCTTAAAAACTGTTGTAATTTGGATGAAAATTAGGGGTCAGGGAGTTAAGAGACAAAGAACTACAGCAGTTATTAATAAGTTAAAGAAACTAAATTTAGGAAATTGGTAAATATTGTTATGACTAAGGGTTGCTGGAAAAATTGTGAAATAAGGATGCAGAGAAGGGGTGGTATGGGGAGGTCCATTTTATGTTTATTTATGTTTGTTTATATTTCTGTTTATGTTTTTGTTGTGTTTGTTTTATATTTGGAAAATCAATAAAAAAATTTTTTAAAAAAAACAATCTTCTCACTGCCCCCCTCCTTGGGGCTTCTGCAGGTGTCCTCTCTGGTTGTCACGGCAACAGACTCCCCCCGGCAGGAAGACTTGCCCACGACCTTCACAGCTTCCGTAGATGCAACTCTCTCAGTTGCCTTGGAGACCGGACTTGTCTCAGCGTTCCCACACAAGTCCCTTTGATAGCCGCCTGCTATCAGCAAAGTTCCCAGCTGCGTGGCCTTGAAGCCTCCAGAAGCATTCAGCTTCGCACGACTAGGCTTCAGCTCTTGACGTAAACACCTCTTGGCAGCTTTTGGAGAAAGAAGCGTCTCTGAGCTTTCACTGCTCACTGCCCCCCCACTGCTCACGGGACTCCCGGGACGTTTCCCTGCACCCCCTCTGGTGGGTAAAGGGCTCCCAACTCTTGGCCTCTCTCCTGGCTCCTCACACAGACACGTTGCAGCATCGGTACAGCTTCCAGGCTCAGCAAAAGCAACAGTAACAGTCCCTTCGCCCCCCCGTGGGGGCTCACAGCTCCTCTCAGCTGTGTATCGGCTCTCAAGAATGTGGCCAGCGCCATCTTGCCTTTCCCCTTCGGGTGCAGCCACGTCACGGCCATTGCTTCCCACCCCAGCTTCACAAGCCTCTTGGAATGCTAGCCAAGCAGCCTCTGGCTTTCCTGCACCCAGGACAACTGGCACTAGATGAGCATCCACATTCTCTGCCAAAAAAGCAAGCACACTCTTCTCAGCTTCACTTTGCTCTGCAGCCCTTTGAGCCTCTGCTTTCCCAGCTGCCTTCTGAGTGGGATGAATTACGTCCCACAGCTGCTTCCCCACGAGCCACAGCTCTGCTTGAAAACTCCATTCCAGCCAATTTTGGCTATTCAGTCTCTCACATGGCATTTTAAGCTCAAAGCCATGAGCCATGCCTCCCTTCTCCCTTCTGTGGCTTGAGTACTCACTCATTTCTGCCAACTGGGCGTTCCGGAAGGTCCTGGCATCGCAGCTCCTTCTCTCCATCAGCCTCCTCCGATCTGCCCTCTGCTGTCTTTGAAGCCTTGGCAGTCGATCAAGCTGACGTTCAGTCCTTTGAAGTCTTCCAAAGCCCTTTCTCACACGCTTCACGTTGACCCATAACCTCTTCGTGGTAGATTTATTGCTTTATTGTTTGGCGTCCAGCAACGCTCCCCTGCCAGTCTCTGCAGGTCGTAAAGCAATTAGCAGATAGCACAGTTGCACGGCGGTCGTGTGTTGGAAAGGGCAGTAAAATAGTCCCACACGTTTCTTCTGTCCTAAAGTCTCTTTATTTGCTCAAAAGTAGCATATTTACAGTTCATAAAAACCATCGGATTCAAGCTGCATCTTCTCCCTCTGTTTGCAGCTTCGCAACAAACTGCTTTCGCTTTCCACTAATCTCACAGAATTCCAAGCTGCTTCCGTCATGTCCTGGCTTACTTCCCTTGTAAGCGCCTCCTCTCAGGCTTGAGGCACAGAAGGTTAACCCTTCACTACACCCAACAGTTCCTGCTGCTTCCGTTTCTGAGCCAGAAGTGTTCTTGCTGCCGTTGTGGCATACCTAAACATGTTTACCTCTCTTTTATGTATTTCTTCACCAATTAAACCTAATAAAAATGCCTCTGTTTTTTTATTGAACTTATATTTCAAAACCTTTTTTAACTCATTATATATTATATCCCAGAAGGCTTTCACTTTGGAGCAAGTCCACCACATATGGAGGAAATTCTTCTCCTTACACTTCCAACAATTTTTGTCTTGATTAATATAGATTTTAGCAAGTTTGGCAGGTGTGATATACCATCGGTACATCATCTTAAATACATTTTCTTTGAGTGACACACATGCGGTAAATTTGATTTAGTCCACAGTTTTTCCCACCTTTCAAATGTTCAGTTTCTGTTTCAGTTTCTGTTAATTGGTTCTCATGGGAAACTTGCAGATTCTAGCTTCGCACAATTAACTCAGGGCAGTGTCAATTTACTCTTGGCAGAAAGCCCAGGTCAGCTTGACCTAGTAACTACTTACTCTGATTGGTTAACGACCAGCACTCAGCTCTGTTATCTAGGGATTGCTAGCTCAGTTTGGGTGAGGTGTGTTAGGAGTAGGAGTGCTGTGTATGGTTAAGAGAGAGAGAGAGAAAGAGAGGATTTATTTTTGCTTTTATTTGTATGCAGAAACTCTGCTGGTTTTATTTTTCCCTTTTAATAAATCCTGTAAATAGTTATTCTGAGTCTAGCTGACTAGTCATTACTGCCGCAACTAGCTTCTTCGCTGTGCAGGAAAACTCTGCTACGTTTGGGCTAAAGCCAGTAGGGCTATGCCTGACACTCCAAAGTTCCATGATCAAAATCAATAGTGTGCCCCAGATCCTGGACCCAACTAATCATAACACTAGCTATTCATAGTTTCTTGGACTTTACTGAAGTTAATGTTTCCTCAAGTTTAGCAGGGCCCAGATTGAGAGTCCCATCTTTGAGTTCTCACAAACATGTTTTGCTCTGGCTCTGCAGCTGTCCATTGAGTCACACACCGATTCCAGGGAGTTGCAGAGCACGTGGACATTCTTAACTTGATAATTATCAAAATCATGGTGATTTGTTTATCTAGTCCAGGGATTTCCCCAACGATGGCCTTGGAGTCCACAAATAACAAAACATCAGAATCACAGGCAGCATCAGATAACTGATTGTCACAAGCCTGAAAGAAGAACAGGGTCATAAATATCAGAAGCCGGACCTGAGAGATTTGGGGTTGGCAGGGCTTGTTTCTATGGGAGGTTTCCTTTTTCTACCTCTGCTTCTGAAGCTACTGTAGGAGTCCAGCTGTGCTTCTAATGTGACTGCTGTCACAAGAGTGTATGATTCTTGCAGGCATAGCCAGGATGATATTTCTGCTGCTGCTGTTTCTGCTGCTAATGCCCCATGGAGCCAGTAGGATGCTGAAAGCAAAATGCCCATTGAACCGAAATATAGGAACTGATCCGTTGAATTATTACAGGCCAGGAGACCACCTCATTAGTCAGGTCATATTTCCAAATGGTTTTATAACTTACCCAATCAACTTTTCACGGCATCCCAAAAACACTGCTAAGATGTAAGTGACTTTATGTTACCCAGTCTGCATTCACACTTATTGCTGTTTTCCAGATGCAGCATCTGGTTTCTGGCCATGCCTGATTAAACCTTCTCCCTCCATTGCCTTCAGAAGAAGATTTGGGGATTGACAGTCAGCATTCAAGTACCTAGTGACCCCTTGGCATCCTGCAAACAAAGACGTTATTTTTGAACCCTTTCCCTATTTTGGGCTTCAGTTTTCCAGAGATAGGATCTAGTTTCTGGCCATGCCCCTTGGTATCCTGCAAAAAAAGAGGTTGTTTCTGAACCCTTTCCATATTTTGGGCTTCAGTTTCATTAATGCAGCTAAAGCATAGTTGATCATCTCATGTATCATTTTGTATTTTTATGGGGAAAGGGTGTTTCTTCCTAGTCAAGTATTAACAGCTTTGACAGCTTTCCCTATTCCTTTATTCCCAACAAACTGTCTAAATTAAATGTCCCTGGTGGTGTTGGGTGTATTTGGATTACAACATATCTTAAATAAGTTCCAAATCCACGGTGCAATCTTGCGTTTGCGGATCAAAGAATGTGTAAAAATCGGAATGTAAGGATACCACCTCCTTCCCTTCAAACTCTCTGAAATGTTCAAATCAGTATAGGAACCTTACCAAGTAGTTCCACCACCCTCAGAAGTTAAGGTGGGTAGCCCAAGAGAGGACATTTCTCTCTTTCATATCTTCTCATCCTCTAAGTAGTTCCTGACAAAGATTCTGCTCCGTCCTAGCTGCAGAGTTTGCCCCAATAGACATAAAACCAGCAAGCTCTTCTTCTGTTCGTATAGAGCAAGGAATGTTGCAAGTTGTTTTCATTTAATGGGGAATGGGAGGCTAAAATGATTTTTCGTGTATTCATTTATTTGCAGTTGGTCAGCATGGGACACCACAGCATTCCTCTCCATCTTGTTTGCAACCCAGGAGATCACCCGGCATCTTAAGCATTTAGCCAATGTCACCCTGGGCTATAGCATCTATGAGGCCGCTTTTGATGTCAGGACAACTGCCGATGCCATGCTAGACAGTACTCCAAACTACAGCTGTGGAAGACGGAATAACGTGTTGGCTGTTTTTGAAGCAACTTCTTCTGAAATCCCCCACCTTATTTCAAGCATGTTCGGCATCTACAAAATGCCCCAGGTAGGAATTGGAAGGGAAGAGATCAGTTATGTTTCATTCCTCTTTGATGTCTCTCCAGCAGTGGTGAGGAACCCCTTCATGCCCCTAGAAGTTTCTAAACTGCAAAGCCAACCATCTGGCCATTAGTTTCCAGGCAACACAAAAGAGTAGCACCCAAAAAGGGAGACCAAAGGGGGGAAATCACATTGCAAGAAAGTGGAAAGCGAGTTAGAAAACCCTCAGCCTCTTCCTGTCTCCCTCCCCAGACTGTCAATAGGAAGATGTGGTTGAAAGTAGCCCCTGGCCCCTAATGCGTTCTTGTTTCTCAGGAAGACCAGTGGCTGTCTGGCAGCTAAATGAACACAGAGGTTTAAGTGCTTGCACTCCTCCAAACTATGCAGCTGCTTAGCTTCTGCCTCTCATTCTGTGTAGTGCCCCATGTGACTCTAGGAAGAGGTTGGGGTGCCATGACCCCTGATGACCCCAAATGCCCTGCTCTGCCCCAGTGTCCATTGGAGCCACTTCCTTCTCTGTAAGCTCCAGGTCCTCCACTGAACAGGATCCCTCCATCAAAGACATTGCATACATCCAGAAGCATTTGATTAGCTACTGTGAGTAGATGGGCCTTTGGCCTGATCATGCGGCGGGGCCCTGCTTGTGTATTCCTGAGAACATGACACCAATCCTTTTCTTACTAGATCAGTTTTGGCTCTACTGCTCATGATCTGAATGACAAAACTCAGTTCCCTTTTATCTACCGGATGGTCCCCAAAGAAGAAACCCAGCACATGGGGATTGTCAAGTTGTTGCTACATTTCGGGTGGACGTGGATCGGTCTCTTTGTTCCAGACAATGACAATGGAGAAAAGTTCCTGGGTGCTTTCACACCTCCGCTGATCCGCAGTGGGATCTGTGTTGCTTTCTTGGAAAAAATTCATATTTCCACCCTGGGACAAATGTCATCCTTACATTGTAAACCATCTGATTTGAGACAAGTCAAGGTGTTTGTTTATTATGGGGACTCTGAGCACAGAATTTATCCAATCGTGATGTTACAAAGAATTCATGAAGTGAGGAAATCTCAAGGGATAGTCTGGATCACAACAGATCTTCTGGACATTGATGAGATGTTGTTTGGTGGCACAGATTACGTCGAACCTGCCCAAGGTTCTTTGTCCTTTGTAATGAATACCAAAAAACGGACAGAGCAGGGCTACTATACTCGACTTTCATTTGAAGCTACAGTTGCAGCTGCAGAGTTTTGGTCAAGAGCATTCAGTTGTACATGTTCAAACAATGTGCTATCCGTGGAGGGTTGGACAAGATGCACAGAAAAGGAACCACTGGAAGCATTGTCCCAGAAGGAGATGGGGAAAATCTGGTCTCAAGACCGCTATAGCACTTACTACGGCGTCCAGTTTGTGGCCCAAGCCTTAAATGTAGCATATTCATCCAGATCCAAATGGATGTTAATGGCGAGTGGAGGAAACAGATTGGAACTTCAAAGGTTGCAGCCATGGCAGGTCTGTCCTCTCCCCTTTTTTGCAAAGGCTCTCTGGAATCCGTTTCAGATTGTATATTCTTTGTAGTTTACGTCATTGTTATTGTTAAATATGCTTAGGTTTCCTATGCCCTGTCTTTAGTAGGACACGTTAATAAGGATTTTTTTAATTGTTCATCTATTTTTGTGGTTCTAAGATACTTTGAAAATTGATTAAAATCTGTTTAAAAAAATAATTTGGGAAAGTTAGGGGGAATCTTTCAAAGCACAAAATAAGCTATGAAAAATTGTTGAGCATTCTCTTACATAAAGATTAATTAATTAATTAATTACTATATTTGGTTCGTAATATTTATATATTGCTTGACTCCTGAAGAAACCCTCAAAGCACTTTACAAAAATGTTAAAATAAAAAAAATCACTAAAGAAAACCCTTATTTAAAACATAGAAAGTTGAAATCACAATAGGATAGGTTAAAGCCAATTAAAAGGCATGCTAGCTTTCTACAGTTCCCAAGTGCTTGCTAGGATGTCTCCTCTATATGTGTTTATTTGAGTCATATGTCCTGTAAATTTATAACCTGATAAAGGACCTGTTGTAATTACCAAAAGGACGTTATCTTTAGCTGACACGAGGCCTCTGCCTCAATGTCCTTGATTTATGACCATTCTCTCAAAACTGGTAAGATGTCTGGAACCTTACTCAATTATCTAAGAAAAACAAGACTACGCCCCACAAAATATCCAAAGTCATGAAAAGCTTTGCGCAATCATATACCCAGGAAACATCTTGCAATTATTTTGCTTAAACATACTTTACTCTCATCTCTTATGGAGTTTGCACACAAGCCTGCTGTTTTCTCACAAAATCCAGATATGTTTTCTAAATGCTAGTGTTTCCTCTGTCATTCTAGCTTCACACTTTCTTGAAAGAAATTTGGCTTTCCAATTCATCCATAGGAGGGATGTATTCTGATCAGAATGGGGAGCTGACTGCCAACTTTGATATCGTGAACTGGGTTGTATTTCCCAATAGATCTCACAGCAGAAAGAAAGTTGGGAGCATCGAGGGACAGGCATCGTCCGGCATAAAATTCTCCATAAAACCAGAAGCCATTCTGTGGCCTGGGAACTTCAGCAAGGTCGTCACATTCATTTATTTATCTGTTTATTTGTTGCACTTATATCCCACCTTTTCTCTATGGAGCTTCATGGCTACCTGGAAATTTGAACCTTAGTCTACTGGGTTCTCTTACACCCCTCTAACCACTATGGCACAACTGGCTCTGATTCCCTTGCTGTGACATCTGTTAAGTTCTGATAATTTGCTGATAGGTCCTGTGTGAGTGCCTGGAGGCGGTTGGAGGATGGATGGCGGCTAACAGATTGAAGTTGAATCCTGACAAGACAGAAGTACTGTTTTGGGGGGACAGGGGGCGAGCGGGTGTGGGGGATTCCCTGGTCCTGAATAGGGTAAGTGTGCCCCTGAAGGACCAGGTGCGCAGCCTGGGAGTCATTTTGCACTCACAGCTGTCCATGGAGGCGCAGGTTAATTCTGTGTCCAGGGCAGCTGTCTACCAGCTCCACCTGGTACGCAGGCTAAGACCCTACCTACCCGCGGACTGTCTCGCCAGAGTGGTACATGCTCTAGTTATCTCCCGCTTGGACAACTGCAACGCGCTCTACGTGGGGCTACCTTTGAAGGTGACCCGGAAACTGCAATTAATCCAGAATGCGGCAGCTAGACTGGTGACTGGGAGTGGCCGCCGGGACCACATAACACCAGTTCTGAGAGATCTGCATTGGCTCCCAGTATGTTTCCAAGCACAATTCAAAGTGTTGCTGCTGACCTTTAAAGCCCTAAACAGCCTCGGTCCAATATACCTGAAGGAGCGTCTCCACCCCCATCGTTCTGCCCGGACACTGAGGTCCAGCGCCGAGGGCCTTCTGGCGGTACCCTCATTGCGAGAAGTAAGGTTACAGGGAACCAGACAGAGGGCTTTCTCGGTAGTGGCGCCCACCCTGTGAAACACCCTCCCTTCAGATGTGAAGGAAATAAGTAGCTATCCTATCTTTAAAAGACATCAGAAGGCAGCCCTGTTCAGGGAAGTTTTTAATATTTAATGCTGTATTGTTTTTAATACTTGCTTGGGCATGCAAAGAAAATTAAGACACCTAGAGACAGCAGGACTGCGCAAGGTGCCCCGACTATAGAACTGGAGAAATCGAGAGAGAGATAGCCGCACCAGCAGCATATCTCTTCTTTCTTGTACCTAGGGAATGCAAGAAGGGCCTTTACACTCGCAAGAACCTCAGCTCTTCCCTCGCCAGTCCTGGATGGAGCCTTTAGAAGGGTTCCCGTATGCTCAGAGACTTTGCACCTGTCCATTGGGAGAGATAGGAAGCCCAGAACACTTGGTGAGGCTCGCCGACCTCCCGCAAAAGCAAAAATTTGACCTTTTGCTGTTGGGCAAAGATCAGAAGATGACCTGGATGGTCGCCAGATTCTGTGTACAGATCTGTAGGCGCAGACCATCGCCCAACTCAAAATAGTCCGGCATGAAAAGCCCCAAACACGGTTCCATGCGTGACTCTGATTCAACTCCCTGGGACAGTTTATTGTTGTACATTGTTTCTAAATTTAGTGTTGTAGATGTTTTATCCTATGCCTGTTTCCTTGTCCTCATTTGCTCTAACGATTATCGGTTAAAAAAACCCTAACTGCTATTTTATCTATATGCTTTTTTTAATCCTGGTCTGTGACCGTAATAAAGTTCATTCATTCATACTTGAATGGGAGCTGCCCAGAGTGGCTGGGGAAACCCAGCCAGATAAATTATTATTATATTATTTTCAGTTTAACCCTAAGTGGGCCTTGTGCAGAGAGAGACCCACTCCTGGTGTGTACACCGCTGTTGTTTCCCCTCTCTGTTTCTCCCTCTCTTTTTTGCATAGCAAATCAGATGGAGAAGGGCAAAGATAGGAGAGGCTCCTCTTAAGCTTGCATTTTCATCTATCCCTCTGAGTGGATGAAACAAGGACATCAATGGGCCAAAAGTTGGCAGTGTGGCCCTAGCTGCCATGTGGGCTTTATCAGCTGCCCAATAATGCCAACTGCTTATAAAAGCACAACAATACACTTCATAGTGTACGGCTGCCATTCCTCCGGGTTGTCATGGACACATCCGGGAATGGGCTGCAGAAATGGCACCCAGACTGCTTTTTGCTGAAACAGCAACATGTCCTGGAAAACCCAAACGTATGACAAGAAATGGTGCCCAAGCATATTTTGGCTGAAAAACCTGCACATATGGCAAGCAGAGTGATTTTAAATATATATATATATATATGTATATGAGTAAATATTCAAAGAAAAGCCAAAAAACATTTAGAAAGGGGGAAAATAACTTTGTCCGAAATATGGCAACCTTTTCACAGTGACAAAAAAGAACAATAAATCTCAAATGCAGTTTAAAAGGCCATAGTTTGTTGTTGTTGTTTTAATAATAATTTTTATTAAGTTTTCCATTTTTACAATCAAATCACATTAAATCTTCCGAATTATACAAATACATATCATAAAGTCCAAATATTTTGCCAAATTATAAATTTTTGTTGGGGCTTCCCACGCTTCAAGTTCAGTGGGGTCCAATCCTCTTATGTTTCTACTGCCTTGAGTTTCCAATACTTCCTTCTTTAAATCTTCCTGTTGTTATCCTTCTTTCTTTCATAGCCTATGAGTTGTTTCCACAGGCGAGCTGAAGTGAGCAATAATATGCTTCTGTGTGAACTTTGTATGACTCTCCCTCTCACGCTGGTGTTTATGCCGAATCCATCCAAAGGCCTTCTATGGTGGCAGACGCCATTTTCTCTCAGTTCCGATGAAATAAAATCTAGGCGTTTGCTCATTAATTTTCCAGACAGGTAGCACCAAACATTAGTCTTTCCAGGGGAGGTTTGCCAAATCGGACTTGAAGTACAGATATAATAACAAAGTAAGAGTTCGCCTCCCCCTATGACTATTAATCTCTGCAACTCAGTCTGTCTCATAATGACGGATCCCGATTAAATAGTACGTCACAGGAGAGTCTTTTATCTTCCACAAGTATTTCAAAGAACAAAGGCTTTAGTTAATATTATTTCCACAGTTTATATTTTCCAATCTCACTTGCTCTAAGTAATGTAGACATTTCTTTGGGGGGGGGTTGTTAGGTATTATCGTAGTAGAAAAAGTTTTATTCCCCCCTCCTTTCCGTTCCGTTCCAACATACCGGATTAGATGTTATTCTTTGATGTTATCTTTCTTCATCTCCGTCACTCTTGGCACCTCGGTGGCTGTAGTTGGCAGATTGATTACCCTTTCTTCGCTCGAAGCATGTCCATAATTCTTAAATCCAATTTTTTATCTTAAGAAATGGAACTTGGAGCGCTCACAGAGACAGCGTCCAGGAGATCCATGCTCCCTCGAGGGCTTTCCATCCAGTTCCCCCACCCCCTCCTTCTTTACGAACTCAGGGGTAGTTTGTGGGCAGCCATGGATGATACTGCATCTTCCCTTTCACCGGGAAGAATTTGGGAGGCTGATTACTCCCATCTCAGCCTCTAAATTACCTCGTGTGAGCTGGAGAGATGGTATTGCCGGCCATCTTCCGTGGCGCCCCTAGCGGAGCCATAGTTTGTTTAATCCTTTGTGTTCAACAATATTTGTGTTCAACAATTAAAAATGAATCTTTATGTCAGAAAGAAAATGAGTTCTCCACAGTTCTACCAAATTTGAAAGGGTCTCACTCCCATTTTAAAGCTTTCTAACCTGGTCTCAGTATTCTAAAAATGATTTTTATTTGAGCATATTTTTAGCCAGGGCCTTCAGATGATGTCTGTAATTTATGTTGGTCTCCTTTTGGTGCTCCTTCTCCTTGTTTTTAGGTTGTGCCTCATTCAAGATGCACTGAAAGCTGTCACCCTGGATATGCCAGAGTAGCTAAAGAAGGGGAGGCCGTTTGCTGCTATGATTGTGCTCCTTGTGCGGAAGGGACCATCTCCGTTCAGGAAGGTAGGTGACTCCAGGGGAAAGAGAGAGGCAAGATTTCAGGGGGTTCCAGGGATCACCCAGGGTTCGTGCTCCTTTGGAAAATTGAAGACTCAGGGGAGACTGCTGTAGCTTTAAGAAATATGATTTATTTGCATATTTACACCTTCAGTCTGCATGGAGGAAGTCCAGATCTTAGCACATGATCAAGAGTGACTTGTTTACTATAGCAGTGCAGCACCTGAGTGGAAGAAATCTCTCCCAACCGGTCTTCACCCAGCCTAGCCAAAATGGGCACCTCCTTGTTCTCTGCCTTATTCTTCCCAGCACACCTTGCTAAAGACTGTATTTTCCTAACACCTCAAACGCACAATCCATCACCATGGCAGAAAACAGACAGGTACGGATGTAAGAATTTTCTTAGTAATTCTGAAGTCATTCTTCTTCTCTTCAGATGCAAAGATTTGCACCAGATGCCCAGAAGAGCAGCATGCAAATCAAGCGCGAGACAAATGTGTCCCCAAGACTATAACATTTCTCACTTATGAAGAACCCTTGGGGATTGTGCTGGTTTCCTTTGCCCTCTTCTTGTCCTTGACCACTGGCATTGTGAAAGGAATCTTCGTTAAATACAAGGAAACTCCCATAGTCAAAGCTAACAATCGGGACCTCTCCTATATCCTCCTCAGCTCCCTCCTGCTTTCCTTTTTGTCCTCCTT
>JAXCMG010008912.1:0-33539 GCA_034642415.1 Podarcis siculus | reverse complement strand
TGTTTGTTGCTGCATTTTATCAATTATTTCTTGATCCATATTTTTGGCAATTATTTTGGTTTTTTTCTTATTCAATTTAAATCCCGCCACCTGACCAAACTGATCTATTTCTTTCAGCACTTCTGTTACAGTATTTATGGGATCCTCCACAGTAATAACCAAGTCATCAGCAAAGGCCTTAACCTTATATTCATTACAGCCCACAGTCACACCTTTTATTTGTTCATTACTTCTTATTGCCCTTAGAAAGTCCTCCAGGACCGCAATGAATAACAACGGTGAGAGAGGACACCCTTGTCTTGTACCTTTAGTTATTGTAATATTTTCTGTTGTCACATTGTTAACTATTAGTTTTGCTCTTTGTTCTGTATATATTGCCTTAATACCATTTAAAAACAATTGTCCCATATCCATCATTTCTAAGTTTTTTATCAAAGGCCTTATCTGCATCCACAAATATTAACATTGCTTGTTTATCATTCCTGGCAGTCAGAGATTCCATTATATTAATTATATTTCTTATGTTACCTTTCATCTGCCTGCCTGGAAGAAAACCTGCTTGATCGTTGTGTATCAATTCTTTTAATACCCTTTTCATCCTATTTGCTAATATACTTGCAAACAATTTATAATCATTATTCAAAAGCGAAATAGACCTATAGTTTTTAACTTGAGACAAATCTAAATCTTGTTTAGGGATAAAAGTAATATAAGCTTCCTTCCATGTTTCTGGTATTTCTTTTTTTGTTAAAATATGATTCATCACTTCTTTCAACGGTACAAGTAGAATGTCTTTCATTTCTTTATAAAACCTCGCACTAAATCCATCCGGCCCTGGCGTCTTTCCACTTTTCAATTCTTTAATTGCACATTTAATTTCTTCTATCTTGACTGTCTCGTTCAGTTTATTCTTTTTCTCTGTCGGAATTTTCTGCACCTCTTTTTCCTTTAAAAAAATCTTCTATTTTTTAATATTACCTTTTTCTTTTCTTTTATATAAATGTCTCTAGAAATCCACAAATCCTTTTCTAATTCCTTTCGGATTATCTATCTCTTGATCTTCAACTATAATTTTTTGAATTGTGTTTTGCTCTTTCCTTTTTTTAATCTGCCAAGCCAGAAATTTTCCTGATTTATTTGCAAACTCAAAATTCCTCTGTCTCATCCTTTTGATGTTCCATTCTACTTCTTTGTTTATTATCATCGCAAATTGCGATTGTAGAGTTTTAATATTCAATTTCAATTTCTTGTCCTCGGGTCTGGTAATTAACTTCTTCTCATTCTCCATTATTTGTTTTAAGATTTCTTTTTTCCCTTTTTCTCTAAATTTATTTTTGATTGTATTTTGTTGAATAAAGAAACCTCTCATCACTGCTTTACCAGCGTCCCAGACTGTACTCATTTTTGTTCCTTGATTAATATTATTTATGAAGTAGTCCTTCAAACACTTTTGCCTGTTTTCCACTATTTTCTGATCATCAAATATATTTTCATTTATTCTCCACCGGAAAGATTTTTCCTCAAATCCTCTTAATATGCATTTTATCGCATTATGATCCGAAAGTACTTTAGGTTGGATTTCAATCTTTGATATTCTTGGTGTTAATTCATTAGATATCCATATCTGATCAGTTCTGGACATTGACAGATTTGCCTCAGAATGGAAGGTGAATTGTTTTTCTAATGGGTGTCTCAGTCTCCAAATATCAATTAAATTGCAGTTTTCTACCATTGAAAAGAATGTTTTTGGTAGCTTTCCTTCCTTTGTTTTCCCTGTTGCTATTAATCTATCCATTTCCATTTACACTACTGCATTCATATCACCCATTATTATAATCTTTTGATCCAAATATTCAAATAGTCTTTCCTCCAAATCTTTGAAAAAGTCCATTTTATTATCATTAGGTGCATACACTCCGACAATTATTAATTTTTCGCCTTGCCATTTGACTTGTACTGCAACAATTCTGCCCTCTTCGTCCTTGAAAATCTGTTGAGCCTCCAATTTATTTTTTATGTATAATACCACCCCTCTCTTTTTGCTTTTATCAGATGAAATAAATTCATTTCCTAATTTTTCATTAATTAAAAATTTTCTATGTTTTCTCGTCACATGTGTCTCCTGTAAACAAATAATGTCTAAATTCTTTTTTTTAAGTATTGTTGAATTTTATTTCGTTTTTTTCCTATTAACATTCCATTAACATTCACCATCCCATTAACATTCCAAGTCCATAATTTCAACGCCACGATGATTCCCAATTAATTTTATTAATAAATTTTTAATTCTGTTTCTCCTCTTCCTCTTCTTTTTCCTCCTCTTCCTCCCTATCCTCTTCAGATTCTTGAGAGCCTCCTCCTTCCGCCCCTGCTCCCATCGCTGCCACTACTTCTTCTTCTCTTCCTAACTATCTGTATCATCTCAGGAACTTGTCCATTTCAAGCGGGGACCCTTTAGAAATCACAGGCGGGGGAAGCCTGTGAACATGGGACTCGGCGGGCACCATTAGCGCCCCCCCAACCCGCAAAGGAGCCCACTAACGGGTTCCAAAGCGACGAGGGGGAAGCGGCGCGGTGCTGAGAGTCAAACTGCTTTTTCCGTGGAGTGAAGCCGCATAGCTGTTACCGGAGAGCGCTGCCTTTTTCCTGGGAAAATTCGGCATCTAAAAGCATCATCCGTGAGTACGTGAAATCGGAGAAGTTGGATTTTAAATAAGGATTGGCCGGTGGAGAGGAATTGGACTTAAATTTTAACCTAATTTGATACTGAAACGGAAAGGTCCAAACAGGAAGTCAGCCTTCCGTTTCTTTGTAGACCGTATAAAGCAAAGACAGAGTAAGCTAGAGCCGTGAAAATTACTATCAAAAGATTGGACTTCATCATCTAAAAGGTTAGACCCCCCCTTCTGTTGGCAGGAGAAGGGGGAGCTTTTCTTTGGAACATTTAAAACTGCCGAAGTAAAGTAAAGTAAGCTTCCACCGTCCTAACCCTGGAGCGGGTGTCAGGACTGACATTTAAAGCGCATTGACCAGAGACAGAAGTTTTGACAGATAGCTAAAGGAAGAGAAACATTGTGATTTCACTGTATCCTTTCACATTTTAAAGGTACAAATTTGGACAAAAGTAACAAAACAAAACAAAACAAAAGTAACTTTGTGGCTGGATTTGCAATAGAAGTTTTCCCCCTAGAGGGAGAACGTGAAATTGTAGCTGTTTACAGGGAATTTCCAGCTGCTGCAGATTATCTCGTGGGAATTTGACTTGCGTCCTTGAAGCACAATGTATTCAGAAGCACTATTGTGTGCTTTTTTAAAAAACAAATGCCCTATTGGAAGAATTGCATGAGGAAATGAATTTGACGACTGACTTGGTTGGAAAACTTAAGCAGACAGTGGAAAATTTGGACCAGACAGTGGAAAATTTGGATCAGGCAGTGGGGAAAAGAATGGAGACCACCCAGGAATCAAGTCAGGAGTCTGCTGTAATAGAACAGATGAAAGAGGAGGACGTGGAATTTTGGGAGCCAGAGATGGAGTCAGAGACAGAGGAAGTTGCGGCCCAGCAGGAACAGGAGCCTTTGGATTTACCAATTGATTGTCGAAAAAATCAGACCTGGAAAGATAAAGTTTGGATGGATCTGGAAATGGGGGGTTGGATTGACCCCTCTGAGCAGGAATTTATGGACTTTCTGAGTCTGGGAATGGGCCGTGAGAGGTCTGGAGATATGGGGGCTCCCAACTTTGGAAAGACTTTGAAATATGACTTTAAATCTTACATGGAGGTCAATATGGACTGTGGGAAAAGGGCTGATTTGTTGAAAAGGGTCAATAACATTACTAAGTTGGAGTTCACACGAGGGAAAAGAGACTCAGAAGAAAAATTGTGGAAGGGACAGGGAAGGGACTTAAGGGCCTCGGACATAAGGTTACCAGGTTAATGTGCATGATTTATGAAATAAAATGGACTGACAAATCCGGAACCAGGGGGAGGGGACGCTGGATGAAGATTGGATTGTTTTACTCTCTTTATTGGACTATTAGGACTGTTTTATATATTTGATGAATGTTAGAAGGATGTTTGAAAGGAAATGGTGTGGCTTTAGTATAAATTCTTATAGGACTAGATAGGAATATAATGGATATGAGAAATTAGTAAAAATAAGAAAAAGGAAAGAAATGTGAAGATTTAAACAAAGCTAAAGGGGAGGATTTGCTGAAAATATTATTAGAAATTGGAATACAGTAAGGGAAGGTATGAGGAGGTCGGAGAAGTAAGGTTAAGAAAAAAAAAGGAAATGAACTTATACTTGTTTTTTCTTTTTTTTGTATGTTTTTCTCTTTGTTCGTTTTTTTCCCTATGTTTGTCTTTATGATTTTTATAACTTTTGAAAATCTAATAAAATTTCTTAAAAAAAAAAAAAAAAGGAACTTGTCCATTTCGTCTGGTCTTGTAAGCCTATGTCTTTTCCCTTTATAAGAAAATGAAAGCCCCTCTGGAAATTCCCACTTAAATTCAATTTTGTTTTTCTTCAATATTTGCACCAGCTGTTTATATTGGTCGCGTTTTTTTAATAAACAAAGTGGGACGTCTTTAAAAATAATTATATAATTTCCATCAATATTCAATCTTTTTTCTCTATTCTTTTGCAAAATTAAATTCCTTATTTCTCTATCCTTAAAAATAATCTCCTTGAACCTCTGGCACCGATCTAAATTTCAGATTATTTTCTCTCTGCCTCAGTTCATTCATGGCAATTGCGTCCCACAGTTCCTCTTGTGCTCTATTCACCTCTGACACCTCTGCTTTGATTCTCTCTTCTTTTTTAATTTCCCTAACATCTAATTTGGTCTTTTTCATCCCTTCTTCCAAATTTTGTGTCCTCTTTGTCATCTCCTTCATTTGTCCTTTTATCTCATTAACCGTTTCATCAATTTTTTTAACAGTCACATCTATTTTTTTATCCATTTGTTCCAATTTTGTTTCAATATTTTTCTCAATTTTTTTTATTTCTAACTTAAGATCTGATTTAAGCTCTGTAAACATCTTTATTAAGTCTCCTTTAATTTCAGATTCTTGCCTAGAACTCTTCCTTTCTGCAGGTGTCCCTCCTTCACCTTTCTTCTGTATGTGAGACATTCTGATTAAATATCTTCTGCCACCTATGTAACTGTTCCAATTTAACTCCAATAAAAGTATCCACCAGAGGGAGCTAAGTAAAAACAAAAACCCAAGGCCACAAGATCCGGAATTTAGACCAATTAAAAATTCAGAGGGTTACTTCACTTTCTTCTTGCCACTTGGATGGCCACATCCAATATTTTTAATTATATTCCACAAAACCACTAATACAACAAAAAATGTCCCTCTCTCTTAAAAAAGTGAAAAAATAAAAGCAAAATAAAAATAAAAATTCCCAAACCAAGTCCCTCAAAAGAAGCAAAGAGAAACAAAAATTCTATCCATATATATATATATATAAAGGAAAAAGGGAAGAAAAAGGAGAAAAAGCGAAACTAATTCCAATCCAATCAGCAACTTAAAAGAGAAGCAGGATCAAATCTCATCCACTCCGGAGATCAAAATGGTGATGCCCTGTTCTATTCCAGTCATTTCCGTAATAAACAAAAAGAGTGGGGGTGCAGTCTCCAATAAATCCAAAGAGGGAGAAAACCACGCTAAATATGTCCCATATATACTTAAACTTAGCAACCAAAAGAGCAGTTTGTGTCTTCTTATCGTATGGTAATACAAGGGAAGAAAAGGTAAATACACGCTTAAACAAAGACTTCAAAAGTCTGTAGTCTATGCTTCTTGCTTGTTGCGCAGCTCTTTTAAAATCGAAAGTAAAAAACAACCCGAAGGTTCTTTGTCGACGTTTCCCATTGATTTCACATAAAGACTGTCCACAAAAAGAAAAATTATCTCCTCTATCCCCTCTGTCCACCTTACTCCTTAATAGGAGCCAAATAAAAAGAATCAAAAAGAGATAAATCCAACCGCCAAAACAACCCCCGTTTGTCTTAACTCACTGTTCCGTTCTGTTCCGTTCTGAGAATAATCCCTGTGTATTCTTAGGAATCCAGACAAGGCTGACCTCCTTTTTTCCACCTTGTCTGTGTTGAATTAGATCCAATTAGATTATATTTTAGTCCTTTTTAAAAAGTTTCCAATTCGATTTCTTAGTTTGGAGAGCCGATCGCTCCAGCGTTCATTCACCACAATAAATTGCTCAATTTTATCCTTATCTTCTTTACCTTTTTTATACAGCTGTTTAAAGTATTTCTGAAAACATTTTCTTATATCTGCAGGGTTTTCCATAGATTTTCCATCAGATACAATGTTTGTAGTAGTACTTTGCTTCTGTCTCTTTTTTAATTGCCATGCCAACAGTTTCCCACATTTATTCACAGATTCAAAATTTCTCTGTTTCATCATTTTAATTTTCCATTCTATTTCTTGGTTAATAATTTGAGAAAATTGAATCTGCAATGCTTCAATTTCTTTTGGAATCTGTTGACTCTTTGGCATTAATCTTAAACTCTTCTCTTTGTCTTTTATTTGAGACAGAATTTTCTCTTTTTTCTCATTCTGTATCTTTTTCCTTATCAAGTTCTGTTGTATGAGGAAACCTCTCATTACTGCCTTACTTGCATCCCAAATGACTCTTGTTTCAACCTCTGTGTTCATATTTAGTTCAAAATAGTCTTTTAGAGTCTTTTGGGCCTTACTAATCATCTGTTCATTCCTCAACACCTCATCATTCATCCTCCATCTAAAGGAACCCTGCAGGTATAATTTCATCTCCAAAACCACTGCATTATGATCTGATCAAGTCTTAGGGCAAATTTCTGTTTTAGTAACCTTAGGAACCAAATCTCTGGATATCCATAAATAGTCGATTCTCGAGAAAGATTGATTTGAATTTGAGAAAAAAGTGAAATCTCTCTCCATTGGATTTCGTAGCCTCCATATGTCCGACAAATCGTATTTATCAGTCATATCAAAGAAAATCTTTGGTAGTCTGACCCTGTGTTTTATCCATTAATGTTGATGCTACTCCATTCAGGTCTCCCATTAAAATCAATTTGTAATCCATATAATCCATGAGTTTTAAGTCGAGATTCTTAAAGAATTCCACTTTGCCATCATTTGGTGCATAAATTCCCAGCAAAAGAAATTTATCGCCTTCTGCCATAATTTCAACCTCGTAAATCCAAACTGTCTGCAAGGATTAAAAAAGTCTGAAAAGTATCTCCCCCCTTCCCCCTGCTAGAAGGAGGGATACAAAGGTTAACTTGAAAGTCTTTAGAAAGTCGTAAATTTTAGATCGCGGCTTCGGCTAATGTAGCTGTTTTGTCTCTTAATCAGAGGAAGGGACTGACCTCCGTTTTTTTAAGCCCCTGTCCTTTCCAAATAAATTAAATAATTTTAATTTATTACTCACTCTTTTCCAATCAAAGTTGCTTGGAGAAATTGGCCGCTCATGATCGCCGGACTCGGAGCTTCATGTGATGAAGGAAGCGAGTCTATTCCCAAGTGCCTCAGTCTCCAACCCCACCCGCTCTTGGAGCCCTTATCAAGAGCTTACCGGGGGGTGAGGGAGTCGTTCCAGGCACCCGCAGGAACACCAAGTCCTCGGAATGCTCAATCCAAGGTTTTTAAGGGGTACTGCATCGCTCTAGCGGTTTCCCCAACCTTCAAAGCACCGGTGCTCTTTCAAGCGAAAGAGCTCACCCTTCCAGTAGAACGGGCAGCCAACACTGAAGTCCTATTGCTCTCTTTTCTTTGTAAGGCATTTTGTTTTATAAAATAACCTCTAATAACCGCCTTGCCTGCATCCTATATTGTTCTGATATCGCTCGTTTACTTGTTATTTAATTCGAAGTATTCCTTTAGTGTGTTTTTAGCATCTTCTATTATTTTTTCATCTTTCAATAAAGATTCATTCAATTTCCTTCTCCTTATTCCTGTTCTCCAATCTGATTTTAGGCCTAAGAGGACCGGATTATGGTCTGAAATTGTTTTTGGTAAAATCTGTGACTCCTCAATCCTTCTAAGCAAGTCTGTAGAAATCCATATAGCATCTATCCTGCTAGCCGATTGCTTTGGTTCAGAGAAATGCGTATAATCTCTTTCTAGCTCATGTTTTATACCTCCAAGAATCTTTTAGTTCCAAGCTCTCAATCATATTCACAAAACTGGATGGTAATTTCCCTTGTCTATTATTTCCTCCCATTCTATCTGGTTGTGGGTTTATAACCCCATTAAAATCTCCTAATAATATTATTTTTTATTCCATATAGTCTAACAATTTCGTTTCTAGTTTTTAAATTTTTTTTTGCCTTTTTCTCTTTAGGGGCACACACCCCTACTATAATATTTTTTTCTCCTTGGCTTTGAATTTTGAGTATTATTATTATTCTGTTTGGGTCTGAAAATATTAATTATGGCTCTAAGCATGGTCTAACATAGACCACTACCCCTCTTTTTTTTACCTGGACAGAGATGAATTCTTTTCCTAGTTTAGGATTTATTAGCACTCTTTTGTGGTCTTTTGTAACATGGGTCTCCTGTAAGCAGATGACATCATTCTTTTGTTTCATTAATATGTGTTGTACTTTGTTCCTTTTTTTTCTTTTCGTTTAAACCATTAACGTTCCACGACATAATTTTTAGATTCATTTTTATTTGTTAAAATTTGTTACAATAATTTTTATTTACAATATTAACAACTTAGCAAGTCAGTGTATAATACTTTATTGAATGTCAAATCACCTTCTACAATCACGTTCCTAATGTATTCTATATTAGTGTTCTTTTAGTTCTTATATTTTAGGCTGGACTTTCTTCTATTGTCTGTCTGTTGCCCCCTAGCTCATTTTTATATGTTCTGTAGAATTTTTCAGCTTCTTCTACTGTTTCTAATCAATCTTCTTTTTCCTTTAAAATTAAAGGAGATTCCCTCTGGGAATTCCCATTTAAAAAATATAGATTTTGCTTTTAGGGCATTTGTCAGAAATTGATATTTTTCTCTCTTTTTAAGCAGATGGGGGGATTTCTTTCAAGATTATGATGTCTTCTCCTTTTATTTTAAATGCCTTCTTTCTTCTATGTTGTAAGATCCTATTCTTCAGTTTATTCAATGAGAATGTAATTAAGCAATCCCCAGGCCATTTATTTGCCTTTGCTTTTCTAGAGTTTACCCTGAATACATTCTCTGTGTTTTCTGATATCAAATCTTCTTCTGCTTCTAGCCAATTAGCTACTTCTCTTGTGATAGTTTCCTGTACATTCTCTTCAGCTATTTCTGGAACACCGTGTATTCTGAGAACATTCTCTTTAGTTTGCATCTGGAGAATAGACAAGGCATCCCAGGTTGTCTCCTGTGTTATTTTAAAGTCATCATTTTCCTTTTTAACCCTTTCCCGATCTTTTTTTATTTTCTCTTAATTCTTTGGAGTTGTTTTTTTTTTTGAAATTTCTTCTAAATGCTGTGTTTTGGTTTTAAGTTCATGTATTGATTTTGTTAGTTCTTGCTTTCCCTCAGTGAGTTTTTTTTTTTTACTTGAATCTTCAATTCTGTAACTGATTTTGTATTTTCATCAATTTTTCACGCCATCCTATATAATTTATCATCCAGTCCTTTTACTTTATTATTCATTTCCATTTTGAGATCACAAAATTCCTTTTTCCTCTATCCTATATTGTTCTTCAAACTCAGAATGAGGTCTCTCAGGTCCATTTCTTGTTCTAACCCAGAATTTATTCTGCCCTGTTGGTTGTATGTTGGGCCTGTAATAAACTTTTTGTTGGATGACATATTAGTTTCTTTGGGATAAAGTAAAAACCTTATCCCAAGCCTTAATTGTTACTCTTTCCCTCTGTCCTCCCTGAGGTTATATAAGGTTAATCCCTTGGCATGATCTTTTATTTCCAAATAAAACTTGGCACCTTCCGATTTATAAAATAATGACTTTTTTCAATTTTTCTTATCTCTCTATTCCCCCCCCCCATTGGGTTTGTTGCTTTCTGTATAAAATCAAATATTTCTAAATAATCCAAGTACCTTTCGTTTTTCACTCTTCTCCCCCGCCCGCCTCCATTCCACCCCCTCTCCCCCCACTTCCCTCCCACCTCGTCACCCACTCTCTTCAAACGAGATTCCTATTAATCCAATTATTTTTCAATTATTGTTGATGCTCAACAATTCCAACTATAATACTCTTTCTCCTGTTACCAAATTAATGGTAGGTGAGGGAAACAAAAGGGGAAAGGGAAGCCGGGAAGGGAGGCAAGGAAAAAAAGAAGGAGGGGAGTAGAGGGTAGGAATTTATCAACAAATTTTCCAGAATGCAACAATCCCCCCAAAAAAGGACGCCCAAGATGGCGACGAAGGTAGTCACCAAGTAAGTTCGCTTACCCTTATCAAAGTTTTAAGTGGTTTTAAGTGGTTTTTATCTTCCCCTGTTTTTATCCGAGAGTTTTTAATGATCTGCTGGCTGTGCTGGCTTTTATTCAAGAGTTTTAATGAACTGCTGGTTGTGCTGGCTATCTTTTATTATTTCTTTTATCACCGCCACGGCTGCCGCCACCTCCCTAATCTGGGAGAGATAAGTGGAAGGCAGTATTCTTGTGTGGAAGACTAAAGGATTTAAGGAGCTCCCCAGCACAGTGCCCACAGTGTTTTATGGGTCATGGAAAACGCCCAAGAGATTCGGACGAGGCGTTATCTTCTCTGAGGCCTAAGCAATCAAGGAAGGATTCACTTAAAGGAGGGAGAGGCCCCGAGGAATGTACCTACTCAATAGTAACTCAAAATCGTTTCGATGCCCTAATTGCCCTTGAAACAACATCAAAAGATGAGGCCCCTGAGACGCTACAAATTGGAAACGCTAATGGTAACACAAATGGAGAGGGTCCCTATCCGAAGGAGGTGTTGGTAGCCAATTCTGCGGACTGCTCAGGATGTGAGCAACTCCATCTAGTAATTAGAACTCTAAACTGTATATTTAAGAGAATTGACGGCCTATCCTCTCAGCTGCATAGCCTTCAGCAAAAACTGGATGACCAGCCGGTTCAGACAGCCCAAGATGGGGCAGTAGATGTTCCATGGTGCCGGCAGAAAGCTCCACCAAACACTGATCGTATGAAGAACTGCAAATACAATCTCAACCCCTCACTGAATCGCCAATCCCGGACTCTACATCCAAGGAAGATTTCCCTAACCTTCCGGGGTAGGGACCCAAGTTGGGCAACGCTACATGGGACTAAAGAGCACCTCAGATGGCTTCTAAAACTCGAGACATCACAAATAGATCTTTGTGCTGTGCTTCCCTTAATCCGCCAGAACAGATACCAGAGAATAATGCTGGCTTTCCACTCTGCAAAAATCCCCTCTCTCATTATTCAGCAAAAAGTGTTTTTGAATAGTCTTGGCATTTTTCCAACGAGAGTTTTCATGGACTCCATAATTAGACCCCTCCTATCGGAGGGATTAATCAAGGAGACGGTACAACCTTCCCATCCTGAACCACAAAAGAGGGCTGAGCTGTACACCTCATGTCTGGGCCAGTCCCATAGTACCCCCACTCCTACAACTAAACACTATGATTGTGCCAGTAACTCTTTGACACCCCAGGAGGAAAGAGAGCTTATTGCCTCCTTTGGAGAGTTGCCAGCGATGGAACAACAAGAAATTATAAATAGGCTGGACTCACTTAAACTCCAGCTCCTAAGTATCGTCTGCAACGGAGTTCCTATGAATAATACCCACTCTAACTCAGGGGTGCCAGGCCCCATTGAGGTGGAAACAACAATCCCCCAATATCCAGCTTATAAGGTGCCATCGGCATTGGATGGGAAGGTCTCACTGCTGGAGGCAGACTCTTCTCCTCCCCTTCACGCTGGTAACTCATCCCTGCTTTTAATAGACTTAACTGTTCCCTGTGAGATTATCCGATCAAAGAATGAATCTCAGGATAACACTCCCCTGGATAAATCATCGCCCCTGCATCCCTCCATGCCGGACTTGGAATCAACATACATCGAAGACCATCCACGTCCTGTGACGGTAGTGGCCACCCCAAGTCAGGCTTCTCCACCAAAAGTCCAAAAATTACGTGAGGAAGACACTATAGTGTCGAGAGTCAACACAGAGTGGACTGAAGACCCAGCAGGACATATAAATCAAATGATCACAAGTGTATCGGTTAGATCCCCAAAGAGGATGGCTCCAGCGGACTTGGCAGGAGCCTCCTCAGAGCCTAGTTGGGCCCGACAGCTAAAAACGCCAAATATTATCTCTACTCACCAGGATGTTGACTCTTTTCTGCCCCCCCCCAAATTCTGGCCCTTGTGTTTTGATCGTGCCACAACCGGCTCGCACCAGAGCAAAAGACTCACCACAACCGGCGCGCACCAGAGCAAAAGACTCACCACACCAGGACGTCAACATTCAGCAAAGGAAAATAACGGACTTCTTTAAGGGAGCGTCCTTGCTGCATAAGAGCTCCCCACAATAATTTAAATGACGGTTAGCCGGACAACCCAAAAAACCACCAATATCGATCCTCTGTTGGAACATCGCTGGCTGGCATAGGAAAAAATGTGACCCAGAATTCCAGTCGTATATCAATTCGTTTCATATCATTCTATTGCAAGAAACTTGGGAGGAGGGTGAAATTGTCATAAATGGATTCAACCTTCTATCTCTTCCAGCTTGCCCCTCCCAGAAAGGAGGACGGCCGAAAGGTGGTCTAGTAATTGGTATCTCACTGAAGCTGCATTTTAAATTGTCATTAGTTTCGACTGCTCCCCCCTATGTTTTATCCGGGTTGATGTCGGGGGGGAAAGTATCACTGCTAATCTCCAATGTCTACCTCCCGCCAGGGGGTTCGTCCCTTGAACTGCATGATAGATGGGAAATCTTAGAAGATCATTTAGTATCATGCCGAGTTAAATATTCCAATAGCCAATCCTTAATTGGGGGTGACTTTAACGCACGCATAGCAGCAAATTGGGTCGATTTAACTAAAGCTAAATGGTGGTCAGCTCCATGCCTCGACAATTATGACCTGATACATGCCTTGAGGAGAACTTCAAAAGACTCTAAAGTAAACGAGGCTGGAGTACTTCTTTACCAAATGGCTATTCGCTTAAACCTAGTACCCCTGAATGGTTGCTGCCCTCCCGATATACCGGGGGAGTATACCCACCTAGGCATAAAATCAAATAGTGTACTAGATTACCTTTTAGCCTCGAGTGATTTGATGCTGAAAGCGCTCTCTTTTAAGATTGACAATATTCAGTTCAGTGACCACCTTCCACTTGCTGCTACGTTTGACCTAGACTGGCACGGGGACGAGTACAGTCATCCAACTCAATTAGACACTAACACAGAAAACCCGGTAGAGGGTATTAATACGACATTACGAGTGAAGGGTATAAAGTGGTCTGTAACGCAGGCTCAAAAATATTCTGAATTTTTTCAGCAGGAGATTATACAAACCTATTCAGCCCTTGACATAACTTCATATGATCACGGCCAAACTATTAATCTATTTGCCAATCTGTTGAATGACCTTACGTCATTCTTTACTGTCCCAACCCACCAGGCAAATCGGGCCCACTCCAAGACAGGTGCACTGTGGTTTAACCGAAATTGCAAACAAGCCAAACAACATCTTTGTGCTATTTATAATGATTACAAATCCTCAGGGGCGACTATGCTTCCCAAAGAGTACTACCAGGCAAAATCAGCTTACAAATATGCGCAAAAAAAGGCCAAACAGGAATGGCAACTGAACCGCTGGCATGCACTTATAGCTGCCTCAAACACCCGTAATTCTCGAAAATTCTGGCTGTTGGTTAACAGAAAATCTAAAAGATACCCCCTAACAGTTATTCCTGCCCCAGTCTGGGAATCCTTTCTAAGGAACTATTTTGCCTTACCAGACCTTAATATTAATACAATTGATGGATTCTATGAGCAGCTCCCTCTTTGGCCTCCCACTGACCCGGAAGAAATCCACGGACTCATTTCTAATCTCAAAGTTGGAAAAGCCCCCGGTCCCGACCTAGTCCCGGCGGAAGCTATAAAACTTCATGCAGACTGGTGGGCGAAAATCCTGGCCGTTACTTTTGATGCCGTAAACAACAGTGGGAAGGTCCCAAGAATATGGAAGGATGCGATTATTATTCCAATTCATAAAAAGGGCTCAACAGATGATCCGGGAAATTACAGGAATATCAGTTTATTGTCAATAATTGGGAAAATATATGCACGGTTCTTGCTAACTAAGCTTACTAAGTGGGCCGAAGAGAACAACCTGATTGGGCCTGAACAGGCTGGTTTTAGACCGAATCAGTCAGCGGTTGATCATGTCTTAGTTTTATACCACCTTGCCCGGAAATATTCCGCCCCAAATAGAGGCCAACTTTGTGCGGCCTTTATTGATTTAAAGGCCGCTTTTGACAGCATCCCCAGAGGACTACTTTGGGGGAAATTAGCACGATGGGGAATAGACAAAAGACTCTTGTGGCTAATAACTAAATTGCATGACGGATCGGCCGCTAGGGTAAGAATCACTCCGGCCGGCGACCTCTCAAATCCAGTAACCATCAATAGAGGTGTTCGTCAAGGATGTATCCTTGCCCCGACCCTTTTTAATCTATTTATAAGTGATATGAGGGCGCCTCTGATAGATTCTCAAGAAACGATCCACGCCCCCCGTCTTGCCCAATATCGTTGCCCCCTTCTACTCTATGCAGATGACGCAGTTATCCTATCCTTTTCAAGAGTGGGCCTTAGGAGGGCATTAAAAATTTTTGATGCTTACTGCAAATCAAATTTTCTTACAATTAATCATGCAAAGTCCAAAGTCCTAATTTTCACCAAGAGTCGAAAAACCTATAATTGGAGAATAGACAGAAAAGCCATCGACCAAGTCTTTAAATTTCAATACTTGGGAGTCCTTCTCCAACACAACATGGGCTGGAAGGTCCATCTTGCATATGTATTAAATAGAGCTAAAGCCCTTTCCTTGGCGCTACTGCGTTTTTTCTTTTCAGATGGGGCCTTCCATATTCCATCAGTGTTAAAAGTTTTCAAGGCAAAGGTGATTGCAACAATAGCATATGCAATCCCAATATGGGGGTCCTTTGTTAATCTAACCCAATTGGAGGTAATCCAAAACCAGCTTCTAAGAAGGTTGCTAAAATTACCCAGGTGTGTAAGCAATACTGCCATACGACTGGAACTAAATGTTACATCTCTAGAAACCACATTATGGAAATGCATCCTCTGTTACTGGTTGGCATTATGGCATAAACTTCCAAATCTCCACTTGATTCAGTGTCTCTGGAGAGATGACTTCCCTAGCCCTTGGGCAAAAATAATACATGGGAAACTTGTGTCCTTAGGACTATCTCCATCTGAACTACTAAAATTGGATTTAATTTCTGCCAAGAGAATTATAACTCACAAATTAGAGGAGATGGATTTACAATTTAATATTGCGACAGGTGGTGGCACCTGTTCGCCGATAAACCTTGGCTTAACACCACCAACGAAACTTCCATCTTATTTAACTACCTTATCTGGGGTGATGCACAGGTATGCCTTCATAAAGGCTAGATTCAATGTTTTCCCATCAAATGTGTTGGGTAACAGACTCTCCAACGGACAGATCTCACTCCTCTGTGACTGTAAAAGTGGATCTATAGAATCGTTATATCATATAATCTTCTGTTGTCCATTATATTCGGCTCCACGGTCCAAGTTTCTGGCCCCATATTTATCGAGAATTGCTGTCAGTCCTCAGGAAGCCCAAATAATATACTTATTAAACGACGAAGACTCAAGCAGATCCCTTGCAGTCGCTAGATACCTGATTAATGTCTTATTTCATAAGAGGAGAAATGGATCACTGTATGACTCTGACAGCTTAGCCAAACTTAAGAACCATCAATAAGTGCCAGAACTAAGTTGCATAGCCCCCAAAATCCGAGGGATCTGAATTGCGGTTGACATAGAGGGAGCTTATTGTATATAGTGTTTATTTAATTGAAGTAAAATTGGTTTTATATGGGTGTTTTAACTTGGAACTGTTTAAATTGTTTGTTTATGGATAAATTTTGATGTATTGTTTTAGATATGGGCCAATGGCCGTAATAAATCAAATCAATCAAAAACCCCCCAAAAAAAGGGAAAGGGGAAAAGGGAAAAAAAGTAAGAAGGGAAGACTGTTTGTGATTCTGTATATCCAGAGGTGGGAGAGTGGGGTTTCTTTTACCTTCCTCCCCTGTTCAATCGCCTGTTCACTCTTCAATTCACTCAGTCTCTCTTATACAGTTAACTGGAGTAAAGTTGGATGCTTTTTCTTTTTTACACCACTTGGTGTCACTGTGTCCAGTCTCTGTAATCCTTTTAATAGATACCTGTCTTTGTCTCCTTTAAGACCTCTTGTTTCTTTGACTCCACCCCTTCTTGCGTCATTCCTCTCTCTGCTCCTGAGTCCACACTTAGTCCAGCCTTTTCTCCAAGCACGCTATGCCATATTTGCCATTTATGTAAGTTAAAAAATGTTTAAATCCAAAACCACGTGTTAAGTCTTTCTTTCTGCTTTTTCTCTTGATTTTTTCGTGTCTTTTCCTTTTTTTAAAAAAAAATCATATTTATTAAAATTTCCAAAAAATCCAAAATATAAAAAAGAAAAAAGAAAAAAAAGAAAGAACATTTAAAGCCTTATTTTCATTAACATCTTTCCAGGACTTCCCCACCCCTCCCCCCATTGTATTCCATTTCCATTAAATTAATTCCACAAGTTTTTCCCCAAATTTAAAACTTATTATATTTAACCCAATATTCAATTTAATTCATCTTATATAATCCCTTTCCCTTAAAGATACCTTCTTTGAACATTTAACATTTTCCCCCCCTAAGGACGACCCCAATTCCCTTCCACGAATTCCCCTTTTTAATACACACAAAAATTAAAAAAGAAAAAAAAAGAAAATTCAAAATATAATTTTACACCCTTTGGATTCCAAATCTCCCTCCCCCCTTTCCCGGTGTCGATCCCCAATATCCGTCAGTCTAACTTCTATCAGCCTGAGGCCTCACGTCCATGTCCGAATCCCTCTCAACTCCACTTTGCCGATTTTCTTAATAGTCTTTAATTTTAAACACCTGATCTTAAAAAAAAAGTTCTATCCGAAGAAAGTCCATTTTTCTTCCATCCAGACCTCTATATTTATAAGTATAACTCAAATTCTGTTTCTTAATCCTTTTAAGTCTGAATGTCCCAAATGTTCTAACTTCCAGCTTAGTCCAATTCTTGTTTTCTTTTATGTCCTCCCTAGCAGGCTTTTGGGCTTCCTTGATCTTTTGCAATAGTATGACTCCTCCTTCATTCTCTTCCAAATCATCATGGGTCCCTTGTTCTCTTTCCTCAAATTTCTTTTCCTGTTGCGCTACAAAAATATACTAATTCATAAAACTTCTGATTCCTCTACAGAGGTGTTATTTGTTCAGGAACAAAACTTACGTCAAGTCCCTTCCGTTCTTCAATAGATAAATCTATTGTCTCCTTTAGTATAGAAACCTCTGTAGACAAAATAATGTTTCATTTTTGCAGCTTTCCCAGGAGATAAAATAGTCCAGTCCCATGAGTATTTTTCCACTTACAGTCATTCTTGTAGTGTCCAAAAGCCCCTCTAGGGGGATTATGGTAACTTAGTTTCCTTTCAAATCAAACCCAAAGGTCAAAATAACTTGTATTCCTTATTTTCAGCAATTTTATATCCAAATTGTAACAGATCTAACCAGCAAAGTCCTCGTAACAAAGTTCTCTTTTTGTTCTCCAACTTTGACAGCTACTTTGACAGCTGTCAAAATCTCTATATCTCTTCACCAGGCTCTCTCACGGATCTCTCCCGGTTCCCGGGGGGGTTGCATTTTAACTCGTCCACTCTTCTCCTCCAGCACAGTTACTTGTAATTTCCCATCGTGAAATTAATAACTTTTATCAATAATAAAGAGCGAGCTCTTCTCTCGACCTTAGTTGTCAATCCTTGCGTTAAATTGTCTACAATAGGGGGGAGACTGACTTCCTTTTTTGCACCTCCCCCGCTCGTGCCAAATTCTAAAAATGACATTTTTCCTTTTAGTTCCAATTTCCAGATTACTCACGGGTTGTTATTTTGAGTCCAAATTTCAAAGAAGAAGTCAGCGCTCTCCACCGAATGGCATGCGGCTTCGCTCGGCAGGGGAAGCGGAGGACTCATAGCACCACGCCACCCCCATACCCCGCTCCGGAGCCTTTAAAAAGGCTCCTTCGCGGGTCGGGGGGTGCAAACGGTGCCCGCCGAGTCACCAAGTCCATGGGCATCCGCGCCCATGGTTTCTGAGGGTCCCCGCATCGCCGGTGCGGCAAGACCCGACCCCTGCCAAGCAGACTCCCTCCGGAGCTCGGAGGGAGTCCGCCATTCGGTGCTGGCGCCAACCCGGAAGCCTTTTCGTGTCTTTTCCTCTTTGCTCTCTAGCAGTTCAGCCGCTTTGTGTTTTTGTAGGTTTATCAACTTTCATAGGACAAACTTGCCGCTGCAGAATAAATACTGTTATTCTTCCACCTTTTTTTGATACTTATTGTACAGTTCTGCGCTGTTGTTTAAGTATAATGAGAAATATTTCCGTAATTTATCAAATAAAATTTTCTCCCCGCTCTTTATTCTTTGTGCTTTAGTCTTTTGGGGGAATTTTTTGGGGGTTGGCTTCTTTCTGCCACACCAGCACGTTCACGTTGTGTTGGTTCCATAGCCTAGCTTTGTCCCCTTGTCCTTAATGCATTCCTTATCAGCCAAATTCTTTATTTTTATGGGATAAAGGTCGCTGGAAATTTCACTGTCGCTCTTATCTTATTCTCAGGAGGCAGTGAAACCGGAAGCCTTTCAACCCCTGCAAAAGCTTAAATGACATATGCAGTTGTGCTTTGAATTAATTCTATGGGTAAGCTGCCAAATCTATTCTATGCTTCCAGCAGCCATCTTTAACCTCAACATCCTGGACCAAGTGTAGCACTCCCAAGCAATGATTATTCCAGTGTGCTACTTTTTGAATAACTCTGCAATGAAACAGGAAAACAGCAAGCATTTCTGTATGGGTTCTGAATTGGATTCATCTCTGGCAATGTGGACATTTTCACCCCCTCCCATTGCAATAATCTCCTGATCTGATGTTTTGAGAAAGGAGGAGGCGGAAACTGCTCTTTGCTTCTTCCGCTCCTGCCTGATTCTGTGGGAGTCTGAGTGTTATCTCTGTAGAGATTAAATGGCTGAGTGAGAACTATAACACTCATGCAAGCCAGTACCTCTTTTTAGTTTTAGTTTGCAGTAGCTAATAGAAATAAAAGAAGTTATGCTTCACACCTTTCTTCCGTGTTGTTCATACTCTGCTGAGTTTGGTGCTCACAATGGACATTTGTGGGTCCAGTGCACTTAGACCTGCTTTCCAGGAGTGGAAGGTCTCTGGAAGTGCTCCAGTTGTGGCAGAAGTTGTTGAGCCCAGTTGTTGGCATCGGCTCAAAGGCGTACTGACAGGAAATTGGAACAGGCTTCTGAAAAAGGCAGCTGAGGCAGAGGAATGGAGAAAACAGGTGAAGTGGGAGGCAGCTTTCCCCTTTCTCATGAGAGCTATATTCAAAGCTCCATTGCTAAGGTGTTTACTAAATCTGGAAGACCCTACAGATTGCAGCATCCTCTTCACAGTTAGCCTCAACTGTGCTGAAAGCAGGGCAACTTCCGAGTAAACATTTGTAGGCTCAAGCTGCTTTCCTGGTGCCTCTGTTTTGTTGTAATAGTTCACTGTAGATTGGCAGAGACGGAGCTTTGGATCATGCTAATCTGCCAGGCTACATAAGATGACATTATAGGATCCCAAGAGGTGTACATGGCTATCTTCCTGCTGAGGGAGTGGCATACTGAGGATTGGGAAAGAAGGTGCTTGTTGCTTCTCAAGGCTCCTGACTCCCGAGAAGGGGCGCTTGCCATCAGGGTGACTTCTCAGTGGGGTTGGTCGAGGGCACTTCTGCAAATTCCTTTGTGGAATTCTCTCTGCACTTGGCACCTCCCTACGTGCTGCCTGCCCAGAAGGGAACTCCTCGTAGTTCCTTGGGAACTTGCACTTGTACTGCCTAGCTTGGAGTCTCTCTCTCTATTTTCTCCGCTACCCAATTTTCAACCCCTGGGTTTTGTTCCCCTAGTTGCGAGGGATTCCTGCTCTCCCCTTTTCTCTGCTCCCTGGGAATGGTTCTGTCTGGCTCACATCCCACATCCTCCCTGGGAACAACAACAACAACAAAAATGCACTCAACAATGACCGTTTCTGTTGCTGCATCCTTCAAGGTGCCTTCGTGCCTCTGCCGTTGACCCCCGTCCTTCTTTGCGCTTTCGGCAAACACATGGCTGCCCGTGCAGCCTTGGCCTCTGCTTTTGGCATCTTTCGTGCACGGAGATCCTGTCCCATCTGTGCTCTCTGCTTCTCCCCCAGTGCCGCCTCCCATTTTGTATGGTACTTTGCTTTCTTCTTGCCCTTGATATCCCATGAAATTTGCTTGTTAAGTCCCCCACACATCTGCAAGCTCTCTGATAACCATATAAAGCACTGATACGGTGCATGAAACAACATGGGAGAAAGAGTTCACACTTGCTTCCCTCATCTCTCTCCCCCCCCCCTTTATTTCATATACTGCATTCAACCCCCATCTTTCCTCCAAGGAGATCTAGGTGGCATAGATGATGCTCCTCCCTGCCCAATTTTTTTCCTCACAACAACCCTGTTAGGTAGGTTAGGTTAATACATGACGATGGGCCCAAGGGATTTGGACTTGGGTCTCCTTTGTCTCAAGCTCTTACCACTACACCACACAGCTTCCTAGTGACTTTGAATTTCCCCTTGGTGTTGTGTTTTCTACTAACTTCTCATCATGAGAAGTTACAGTACTCCCCTCTTTGGGTTTCCCACAATCCCTGTATAGTCTTCCCACTGTGGCCCCAGTCTGGAAATTTGACAGCTCATGTCTTGCATAGCTGTACTGAGAATTGCTTTGCAATTAATTGCCTGGCAGTGCGGAGAGGAAATGACTCTTTATCTGAACAGAACTCAGCTCAAGGAATTTCAAGCTGACGTGTGTGCCTTTGCCTTTTGCACTTCTTCTCCTGCAGTGTTCCATGCTTCCTCCAGCCGTAGGCATCCACAAAGGAGACAACCCTGCACCCCATGAACCATAACTCCCAGATTCCCCGCTTTTCATTTTAAACAAGCTAAGTTTCAAGCCTGAGATACGAGGCAAAAAAGTACAAGAAGTACGGTAATTATTCTCATTTTGTGCGGCAGAGAGGTTAGCTTGCTTTCCCCCTTTTTGGTGGTTTAGCTCCACCTTCCCAAAAACATTTCTGCAGATGCCCTTGCCTCCAGCCTAACTTTGTGCATGGCAGCACCTCACCTTAGCCAAGGGTCAGTGTGACTGCCCCCCTGCTCTTTATCTGTCTGAACTGCCCCTTAGAAGCTGAAAACAGCAACTGTCAAATCTGGCCCTAATGCTTTGTGTTTTGTTGTTGTTGTTTTTCAATAGGCAGAGCCCATGACAGGATTGAGACTGGCTGGCACTGAGCCGCTGTCATGATCTCTGCAGCGCCTCTCTACAGCGGGGTGCACAACTGGACTGGCGCTGAGTGGATTTGCATGTGTGGCCTCAGCGAAGAGAGGTGAGGTGCGCGTGGCCTCCACAGGCCGGGAGGGAAGAGGTTGGGCAGCTGGTGTGTATGAGGTGTTGGATTCCTTGTTAGAGGATGCTGGGAAAAGGGGTGTCCTCCAGTTTGCAGAAATGCAGTTCAGCTGACTTAATTTGTAGGGTGTTTTAGCCAAAGAGACTTGGGAGTGGGGCTGGGGAACCTGTGGCCCTCCAGACTTTGCTGGGCTACAACTCCCACCATTCCTGATTGTTGCCTGGGGGCTTCTGGGAGTTGCAGTCCAGCAACATCTGCAGGGACACAAGTTCCCACAAGTTCCCGGCACCAGACATCAGCTTTAAACTGTTGCACCAGGTACCTGCTACTTATCTACAGTGGGTCAAAACAGTAGCTCTACAACCATACAAATATATGGTAAGAAAAATAATAAATGGGTCAGGATATGTATGATTGAGCTAAAGGAAGTTCCTGGGTCTGAAAAAGCTGGAAGACTACTGCTTTAAAGTAGCTATCTTGGTACCCACCAGATGTGCTGACTATGGCTCAGATCAGCACCAGCCAGTACATTTTATGATCTCTGTTAATTATTTTAACTCTCTCTTTTTTTCTGGAAGTGTGTGGCTTTGTTGTTTAATAATAATGAAAGTTTTATCCTTTCCTCCAAGTAACTTGTGGTTCTTCTCTCCCCCGTTGTTTATTCCCACAACAACCCTGTGAGGTAGGCTACTTTGAAAGAGAGTGATCAGCCCAAAGGCACCCAGGGAGCCTCATGGCTGAGTGGGGGTTTGAACCTGGGTCTCTCCTTTCCTAGTCTGCTCTAACCACTGCATCACATGGTATCTAGCCTTTTTTGTCATTAAGTGGTACATTGAATAATAATAATAATATGTTGTTATTATTATCATTATCATCATTAATTTAAAGTATGAATTTGGCCAAGTAGTACTCAATATTGCGAGATCTATATTAGGATGGTAGTTTTTAAGCTAAAATCAGAAACTTTCAATGTATCAGGTTTGAATGGAGAAGCTTTGCTGGATCCTTTTAATTTTTGCAAGATGTATGACATTTCACCTGTAGCCGTATGCATCACCAGCAGAGGCAAAGTGGGACAAATCACTCCTACATGATCACAGGCACCTCTCTGAGTCTCTAGTATGCAGTGGTGCTATCAGGGCAGGGTTTGGAGATGCATGTCCAGAGCCCCACTCCTTAGCAAAAGGAGCAGGAGGGGTCCCAAATGCAGCAGGACTGGCTTTCCACATTTTTGAAGTGATGTAATGGACATAATAATTAGCAAAAGTTCCCTGCTGCCCCCAGCAAGACCAGTGTTTCAAGATCATAAATCATAAATCTAAAGCTCATTTGAAGCATACGATTTCCCCCAAAGGATCCTGGGAACTGTAGGTTGTTTTTAGTAGCTAAGAATTGCAGCTTTGTGAGGAGTAGACTACAGCTCCCAGGATTCTTAGAAGAAAGTCATGTGCTTTAAATGTATAGCATATATGCAGCCTGAAATTAGCTGACAGCGCCACCACTAACCACATGTTTTTGAAGAGATAGTGCTGCTCTACCTCCCCAAAAAATGTTGGGGTGGAGGGAAAGAAAGATTACTTTCTAAAAGCGTGGCCAGGCTTTCCACTCAGCACTCTTAAGTAGAGTAGGGGATTGAGGTCAGGCCAAGTGGGTAATGTGGGGTATTTGATGCTGGTTTTCTCCATGGTTGAGATATGAGAGAATTTGTGGAAAGTCTGGGAAGCTTGAGGTGAGGGATCTCAGGGGGGAAGGTGGATGGAAGGGACCTCTTCTTTCATCATCAATATTCTTGGACTCTTCTTTCCCCCCACACTAACTTTGGCTACAATCTCACCTGCTACTTCACAAGTTTACTTCCATCGTCCTTGGTGGTAAAGTTTGGGAAGCTGCAGCCCTGGACCCAAAACAGCATAGATTTAGGAGAGGGTGCCACACGAATCAAGGCAAACAGGTAGAAAAAGGTCTTGGGAGGGAGCTGGTGTTTGTCCCTTGTGATGGCTTTGTTAGTGTTCTTCAACCTTGGCTTCCCTGGAGTTGCAGGACTACGGCTCCCATCATCCCTGACTCTTGGCTAAACTGGTTCTGCATGATGGGAGTTTTAGTCCAGCAACACCTGGCGACCAAGACTGAAGCATTCAGTGATTCTGAATTTCTCTTAAGTTACACAGGCCCACTGCTGAAGGTTGGGAAGCCAACCTTGCCTTGCTTTGCACATCCTTTAGGACAAGCGTGAGCTGTGTATGACTCATGAACTGCATCTAGCTGACGAAGCCCCCTGCCTACGTGCATCTGCTAACAAGAGATACCCCCAAAAGTGGGGTGGGGGGTGCTTTGGGTCTTGCAGGCTTCGGAGATTGTTTCTCAGCTTCACTGTTCTTTCTCTTCTTTCTGCAACAGGAGAGCCCCACTTTCTGATGAAGAATCCAACACCAGCAACTCCCAGCATCTGGGCTCCCCTGACTCCTGCACTGGGAGCAGCTTTTCTAAGGTAAGGGCAGCTGGTATTAGTGGCTGTACCTAAGGGAGGAGGCTTTGACACTTGCTGAGATACAGAGGGCCTGTTAGGATATTTCCGTTGCACCTTAAAAGGGAGCAGGATGTTTATGTCACAGCCTGCGTATTTCCTGTTCACAGGATGTTTCTGTTGTGTCTATGCTTTCATTTTCTGTCTGTGCCTGAACACGCAAGCAGGCAGTCATGTTTTTTCCTTTGTTCTGACCAACGCTGAATAAACTTCTAAATAATGCTCTCCTGCGTGCATCTTTCGCTGTGCGAATTCTGCTGATAGAGCGTGCATCAGCTCTGGAATGTGGCAAGCTATTTCTGGAGCTCGTGTCGCTAATTGCTGATACTGTATCTACGGGAGATCGATGGATCGTCCGGAGGCGACGTGGAGTCATGATGGGCTTTATCTCCCTGGCAGTATCCCAACAGGGCCTAGGTGGCTAATTATCTGGCCAGCTCAAATTGAATGGGCTGCCACAGGGTGGACTGATGGCCATGGACTTGGGTGACTTTTTAATATAAAGGGTGTTATGCACATTCATGGAGGAGAAGGAGAGATTTGTTAATGGCTGTTTACCCCCTGACCAAGAGGTAGAGCAACTGCTTTGCATGTGTATAGACCCCGGTTCATTCCACATCAACTCCAGAGGATCAGGTTGCAGGTTCTAGGAAGGCCTGAGACCCTGGGAAGCTGCTGCCAGTCAAATAAGACAGTATTGGGCTAGATGGGCCAGTCATCTGAATCTGGTACAAAAGGATATTCCTGTTTCTTAAGCCAGGATAGCTAAATGGAACCTCCGCGTGCTGAGGCATCTTCGTGTAAACAAAAATAACTCTTTGGGTCCAGTCAGCGCTTCCCCTCAGCTTATCTCTGCTGGAGCTGATCTGGCCAAGAATTGCAGAGTAGCAGCGGTCCTGCGTCCGTGTGAGAAAAGGGATAAATCAGTCCAGAGACAGTCCGTTCTTATCTCTAATAGCGTTTATTTACAAAGCCATAAAAACATCCATCAGAAAAACCCGACATCTCCGTGCCTCCAAAGGCACTCATTAGCAGCTCTAAACTCAGCTGCTTCTCTGTCCGTTGCAGAGACAAATCTGCTCAGCGTCACATCCAGTGACGCACTTCCCAGCTCCTCCCAAATGCTCCTCCCCAGAAGCAGGGCACCTCGGAGTTTTAACCCTGTCAGTTCCAAACTCCACAAGGCATTCTATCCCCAAGTGATCAGATATTGTGAGGAGAATCAGAGCTTACAGGGTTAATAGCTCTATGTGTTGTTCTGCGCACTGGGAGGTGTGTTTTGTTCACATATGGGGAATGTTCTTTGTGTGTGAAGTTACTTTCGGTTTTCTCTGATACTCTGCTCGAAGCTGGGGAATGTCCAGAAGCACAAGGAAGCGTACAGGACATCCAGAAATCATCACAGGTTGTGGCAGTTGCCTGCATAACACAATAGGTTATGGATTCAGCCACGTCGTGCCTGTGTGTGGGGGAGCAGGAGGTCCAGCTGGAGATCCTGCCTAAGGCTTGAGGCAGTGGGGCTCACTGGTGAAGGCCTCGTCTTCAGAATTGGGTGCCAGGAGCTACTGGAACATGAGTACGCTAAGCCCTGGGGGAGAAGATGGCGGAAGGCCAAGAGTCCTACACAGTCCCTTTTGAGAGACTCAATGGACATAACTGGGAGGAATGGTTCCAGAAAGCCTGGCTTACAGCCAAAGGTCTGTGGGAGGCAGCTCCGCTTCAGGCTGGAGACGGAGCTGGAGCAGCAGCAGTTGCAGCGGCAAATGCCTCACAGAGGAGGGACCAGAGAGCCCTGGGATCTATAGTGCTCAGTCTGGATGGCTCACAGTTGGCAGTTGTTGAGGGTCTTGGAAACGCCCAGGCTGTTTGGCAGGAACTGGAGAGGGTTCATCATGGAACCACAGCGGGAGCCAAAGGCCACATCCCCAGAAGCCGGACAGCCTCAAGGAGAGCTGCCGCCAGGAGTGAGGGAGCAGTAAAGGCAGAAAACACAGTCAAAGCTTTTTCAACGTGTCATTGCTTTGTTTGTGGCTCTGATCTACACCTGCATCGAGAGTGTCCAAGGAGAGCAAAGGAATCTGCACAGGATGCCTCCAAGGCCGTTTCCCATGGCAACCAGATAAGAGGAGGAGCCCAGCGTGGGAATGCGAGGAGCGGACGTGACAGAGGAAGTGAGAGAGACAGCACTTCGCATCATCTTGCTGCATCTATGGCGATGGTGATAGACAGCTCCAGTGAGGTCAGCATGCTGCGCTGGATCATCGACAGTGGTGCCAGTCATCATCTGCTGCTCTCTGGTGGCCGAATGTGGAACTGCAGAGCTGTTTTGACTGGAAAAGCAGTCACACTTGCAGATGGGTCGCAGAGTCAGCTAATGACTGTTGGAAATACCTTTGTTCCTTTTTTACAGGCGGAACTGGAAACCTATGTTGTGCCAGGAATGCAATGTTGTCTGCTGTCTGTTTCTTCTCTTGTTACAGATGGCTATAAGGTTAGATTTGAAAATGATGTCTGTTCTATTTCCAGGGGTGGGAAGCACCTGGTTAGTGTTGAATGTCAGAACAAGGCTCTTTGTTCTGGAAACGCCTCAAGCACGTAAGGGTGACACTGAGACAGCACAAGCCCAGTGTGCTAACGTTCCCACTCACGATATGTGTCAGCATTTGTGGCACAGGAGAATGTCGCACAGCAATTGGGGGTATGTCAAGAAGCTGCCAGAATGCACTGAGGGATGCAAAATAAAGGCATGTGATAAGTTCCTGGGTTGAAGAGCTTGCAAGAAAGCTAAGGTTAAAACGTGCACTTATTCCTACCTCTGACAGGGTAACCACAAAACCTTTTGAGCTGGTCCATGCAGATTTATATGCCCTATGCCAATTGCAAGTCTGGGCGGAGCTAGGTTTGCTCTCACTCTGATTGTTGATTTTCCCCGAAATGGTTGGTTGATAACTCTTAAGGACAAGAGTGAAGCTGCCAACATGGTAAAAGAGTGGATCACTGCAGTGGAACTACAGTTCCCCCTGAGGGTGTGTAGTTTTCAATCAGATCGCGGTGGGGAATTCACTGGGTCTGCTTTGCAGGGTTTCTTTCACCAGAAAGGGATACGCCACAGGTTGACAGTCGCAAATTCTCCACAGGAGAATGGGGTTGCAGAACGTCGGAACAGAACACTGCAGGAAGTGGCAGAAGCCATGCTGTTTGACGCAGGGTTGCCACAGCGCTTTTGGGGGGAAGCGTGGAAAGCTGCAAGCTTCACGCTGAACCGCTCATACAGTTCTGTTGTAGGGAACATGCCCTATTTCCTGCTGCACGGTAAGAAGCCCAAGGTGCATTTTTTCCATTTGTTTGGGTGCAAGGCTTGGGTTCTTGTGCCAAAGGCCCAACGCAGGAAGGATGGCCCAAGGTCTTGGAAAATGATCTTTTGTGGGTATGAACCAGGGACTAAGGAGTGGAGATTTGCCTATCCAGAAGGCAATCAGTCAAGGGTTCTAGTCAGCAGGAGTGCTGAGTTCTGTGAGCAGAGTGGGTGGACACGCATCCATGGGAATCCTGACATTCTCTCAGAGAGTCTGTTTGACTCTGCTGAGGAGGGAGAGGTAGATACTGAACCTGCTGCTGAGGATCTGGTCCCTGACCAGGAGCAGGAACAGGGAAGGGCATCTCCACAGGCTATTAAAAAAGAACCTCAGAGTGCACCTTCATCTCCCACCAGTCCAGTGCAGAAGTTCAGAAGACGCGGTAAGTCTGAGGTGGAGTCTTCTGATGACAAGGACGCACTACACTAGCTGGTCCCAGTGGGTCAGAGGAGGCACCTGAAGTAGTGCTAAGGCGTTCCACACACACTACTAAAGGTAAGTCACCCAAGAGGTTTGAGGTCATTAGTGTGTGGGTTGGTTTGGTGCAGTGCGAACCAGAGAGTTTTGAGGAAGTTCAACAGTTGCCTGAAGCAGAAGCCAGGAAATGGCAAGAGGCAATGGGAAAGGAGTTGAACTCAATGAGGTCTTTAGGTGTGTTCTCCACCACAAAGCTGCCAGCAGGCAAGCAGGCCGTGAGCTGTCGCTGGGTTTACAGGATTAAGCCCACAGCGACTGGAGAACCACAATACAAGGCTAGGCTACTGGCCAGAGGGTTCACACAGCAGAAGGGGCTGCATTACACTGAAGTGTATGCTCCTACTTCCCGGAGTGAAACTGTGCATGCTTTTAACAGTAGCTGCACAAAGAGGTCATCATGTGGATCACTTTGATGTGGATGTTGCTTATTTGAACTCAGACCTGAAGGAGGATCTGTACATGCTACCTCCTCCAGGGTTTGAGGGCAATGAGCCAGATGTAGTGTGGAAGTTACACAAGTCCATTTATGGCTTGAAACAATCGGCCAGTAATTGGAACATGTATCTGAATGATGCTCTGCAGAGCATGGGTTGCCAGAGAAGTCTGGCAGACAGCTGCCTGTACCTGAAAGGGTCAGGAGAGACACAGGAGCTGGTCTTGGTGTTTCTGGATGACATCGTCCATGTGGCACAGACAGGGAAACAGGTGCAAGGTTTAAGCTCAAAAACCTTGATCCAGTGAAAGTTTACCTAGGTGTCCAGATAGATAGGTCTGAGGATGGAAGCTTTTTGTTCAGTCAGAAAGGCAAGATTGAGAAGTTGCTTGAGAAGTTCAGGATGTCTGAATGTGCAGGGGTCAGAACACCCATGGAGACAAGCTACGTGAAAGACAGTCCGCTTGGGGAATGTGCTGAGTTTGAAAACGCTGAGATCTTTCAGTCAGCTCTGGGTAGTTTGCTTTATCTCTCCCAGTGGAGCAGACCAGACATAGCATTTGCTACCAATCTGCTCAGCAGGGAGGCTACAAAGCCAAGTGTGAGTGCCTGGAATGGTATCAAGAGGGTGCTGCGTTACCTGCAAAATACCAAAGATTTCTGTCTCAAACTGTCAGCTGAGGGTGAAGCACAGCTCACGTGCTGGACTGACAGCGATTGGGCAAATCTTGGAGACAGGAAATCGGTGTCTGGGATGGTAGTGAAGTTTGGGGAATCTCTAGTTGGGTGGAAGTCCTAAAAGCAAAGTCTTATTGCACTTTCCTCTACTGAAGCTGAGTTCAGTGTGCCGTCAGAACTCTGTAGGGAACTAGAATTTTACCGGTGTTTGGTCTAAGAGATCTGTGGGGATTGTTGCCTGCCCATCACTGTTTGGGAGAACAATCAATGCTGTTTGAAGTTGGCAGAGTCTGGACAGTTTAAGTCCAGAACCAAACATTTGGACATACGTTTCCATAATGTGTGTCAGAGTGTCCAGACAGGCTTGGTGAAGCTGAAGTGCTGTCCAAGTCAGGAGAATCTGGCTTCCAGCGTCATGGGGAGTTCTGTGAAGGGTTGTGTTTGGGGTAAGTGGTTGTACTTACAGTTCCCCCAGTGTACAGAATGAGAGGGAGTGTGAGGAGAATCAGAGCTTACAGGGTTAATAGTTCTATGTGTCGTCCTGCCCACTGGGAGGTGTGTTTTGTTCACATACAGGGAATGTTCTTTGTGTGTGAAGTTACTTTCGGTTTACATCTGATGAGAGGGCATTCCACAGGGCAGCCCCAACTACAGAGAAGGCCTTTTGCCTGGTTCCCTGTAACTTTGCTTCTCGCAGTGAGGGAAGCACCAGAAGACCCTCAGAGGAGGACCTCAGTGTCCAGGCTGAATGATGAGGGAGGAGACGCTCCTTCAGGTATATTGGACCAAGGCCATTTAGGGTTTAAAGTCAACACCAATACTTTGAATTGTACTGGGAAACGCACTGGGAGCCAGTGAAGATTCTTTAGGATTGGTGTTATACGGTCCCGGCAGCTACTCCCAATCACCAGTCTAGCTGCTGCATTCTGGATTAGTTGTAGTTTCTGAGTCACCTTCAAAGGTAGCCCCATGTAGAGCGCATTGCAGTAGTCCAAGCGGGAGATAACCAGGGCACACACTACTTTGATGAGACAGTCTGAAGGTAGGTAGGGTCTCACCCGGCATACCAGGTGGAGGTGTGGATCACCCTTGTTGATTCTAGGTAGCCTTAGGCAAGTCACTCTGCCTTGGCTCCCTAGCAACGTGGAGACAATAAAACTGATTTCTAACCTGTTTTAGGATTCCTGATATAATTTGCATGTGAAACACCAGCATTGTGCTTATACAATAATGTTATTAATGCAATTGCCTTCCCTCATTGCTGCAGGTGGAGCACACGGCAGTCTCGAGTAGCGGCTGCAGTGCCCAAGGGTTTGAGGCAGAGGGCACCATGGAAGAGGAACTCGAACCTACACTTAAGGAGCAGCCCTGCGAGCCAGACTGTGCTGAGAAGGCCTTGAAGGGCAGCGATGCCAACCCAGGCAAAGTTAGGGAGGGTGGACTCACAAGGCCAGAGAGCAGTGGCAGCCCGGACGGTGCACGGCTGTCTGCTAAGGAGGCGGCAGAGGTCTCCCCTGCTTTCCCAAAGGCTCTGGAGAGCGAGCATCCAGGGAAGGAGAAGAGCATCGCAGCTGCTGGCACAACCCTTACAGCTGCCACAAAGGCTGCCGCCACCATGGCCACCATGGCCACCAACAGCTGCAGCACTTTGACCTCTGCCCCAGCCACCTTCACCTTGAAAAGCATCTGTTTCTCCACTTCTCAGGCCCTTGCTATGCAAAAAATGGCCCTCTCCTTCCCACCCGGAGCAGTCCTCACCCCCAGCCAGCCCCTGGTTTACCTCCCACCTCTTCCGAGCCTGCTCGGGGTCCCTTCTGCCCTTGCCCTGCCTGTCATGCCCTCCTTCCCACAAGACCCCTGCCTGCCTAGTCTTCTCTCCCCCTCTGAGCTCTGCTCTTACCTGTATGCCTTCTCCGTGGCTAGGCCTTTGGCCGCAGATCCCCAAGTGGCCCCTGTGGAGACAAGCCAGCTGAACTGCCCTGCCCCGTCAGGGGAGAGCAGCACCCCTGCGGTCACTGGACCCTCCTCTGCTGTCGATGGCTCGGACCTCTTGCCTAGCACGCCTGCCTCGGCAGCGGCAGGTGCCAGCACTGTGCCGCTGTCAGTCGCCACCAGCGTGCTTGCCAGGGGCCCGGCAGGCCCAGAACAGCTTCCCTTGGGCATCCTGGCCTCCATCTCCCCACTGAAATCCCCCCCACAGCTGGAGCGTGAGATGGTCTCCCCGGAATGCAGCAAGATGCCCCTTGACCTTTCCGCCAAGTCAAACCACCAGAAGCTGCCTCCTCCGAGCCAGCGAAAGATGGTCCCGATGCCTGTGTTGACCCCGGTGCACACCAGTGGCAAAGCACTGCTCACCACAGTCTTCTCCAAGCCTCAGTGGGTAGCTCAGGCCATTGGCGGCCCAGGCACCAAGTCGCCCTTCGTCATCTTCCCGGAGTTCCTCCGCAATGGGGAGCAGGGCTCCTGGGTGAAGAACTCGACCACCCTCATCAGCACCATCCCAGGCACCTACGTTGGGGTGGCCAACCCAGTCCCAGCTTCCGTGCTGCTGGGGAAGGATTCTGGCACCGGCCTTGGCAGGGACTCCCACCATCTCGCCAAGCAGGAGCTCATTTCCATTGTTGACCAGGGAGAGCCTCGCAGTGGCGGGCTGCCTCCCGGGAAGAAGAGTGGTGGAGAGGGACCGCCTGACCCCGCAAGGCAGCTCCTTCGTGCCTGGGGTGTCCCAGGGGCCCAGTTGCACCCTTCAAAGGAGCTTGCCATTTGGAGCCCCACCCAGGGAAGCATTTACCCTCGGTGCTCAGTCAACGGGAAGCCTGCCAGCCCCCAGCTGCTGCCCTTGGGGTGGTCGCCTTACCATCAGGGCCCTCTGCTTTCCATTGGCATCTCGGCAGCCGGGCAGCTGTGCCCGAATCAAGTTGCCCCCTGCAAGCCAGTAGGTGCAGGTGAGCTGGCCACGTTCCCTGGTGTGCAGCTGATAGAGTCCTCCGCAGTGGTCCAGAAAGCCCCCGAAGCTCCCTCTCAGGGCAAGGGTTGTAAGGCAGCCTTGCTGAACACTGCCAGCCCTTTGTGCATCTCACCAGCTCTTCAGACCAGTCTCCCAGACACAAGGGGTTCCGAGGGTCTCATTCCAAAATACGACTCTGACAGACTCGAGGCTGACTCAGCAGCAGAGGCCACCCCGCAGCCCAAAGCTCCCCCAGAGGGCTGTAGCCGCAAGTGCCCCGGGGACGCCAAGCCTAAAAACCAGGTCTTGGCTGCCTACCTATCTCATGGCCTTTCCTTAGCTAGCCAGCCAAGTGTGCGGACGACCTCTGAGACGCCTCTCCCAGGGAGCAAGCGCAAGGACTGGAAGTGCAGCAACGCACCTCGGGATCAGCTGGCGGCAGAAATCCCTCTCCACAGTGTGCACCAGGTTGATCTCAGCCGCGTGAAGAAGGAACAAGTGGAGCTAGAGGTGCTGATCACCTCTGCCGCTTGTCTGCATGCTGGGGCTGCCTCGAGAAGCCCTCCAAAAGCCAAGCTCAAGGGGGTGGCCCAAATTGAAGTGGAGGAGGGCTTCCCCTGCAAGTCCAAGCGGCAGCATGACGGGCCAGACTGCCTGACCCACAAGAAGCAGAAGTGCAGGGGCAGTGAGGAATCTCAGGCTCCCTGCAAATCAGACAGCCAGAACCTGCACACCTGCAAGGTGAGTGACTTGCCCTGATGTGAAAACAGGGCTCACACCCAGTGTTTCCTGGAGCAGCATCTGAGGGGTGGCATGGGTGAGATTGGGCTGAGGGTTAGGGAGTCCTCTGGGAGGACTAGTTTCTTGCTGAGGACAAGGAAAAAGATGAACTAGGATTGAAAGATGTTGGAAGTAAGCTCCTGTAGTGCTGATGGAGTTCCTGTAGAGCTGCTTCCAATACTACAGGAAGGAGAGAATCTTGCCTGGACAGCAGACAGAACCAGGAATTTCATGTGATACCACTGTGCGTCTTAAATTATTTTGTGACTCACCCTCATGAGAAGTGCTTGTTTGTTGCATGAGAGCACTATTAGGATCAGTGTCCATTGTTTACACAAATGTCCTGGTTGGTTATTTTTTATTCAGTTTCTTATTTTCACTGTATCTTACCTAAAAGACAGAACGGATCCAGGGAAAATAATTATATATTTTTTTAATAATATTTTTTATTGCGTTTCTTTTCATAGGTTTATACATTCCAAACAGTACAAATAGAACAATGCAAGAAACAGGTTTTTTTTAACAAAAAAATACAAAAAAGATTATGAATGTCAGATATT
>JAXCMG010008907.1:0-20543 GCA_034642415.1 Podarcis siculus | reverse complement strand
ACTTGGCGTTGGTCTCTTGTGAGCTGGGACCTGAGGCGGCCCTGACAACATCCAACAAATATCCGGGTAATTGAAGTCCCCCATTACTACTATCTCCCTTCCTTTTGCATGCTTGGCCATCTGTTCCAGGAAGGCATCATCTATGTCCTCCGTTTGGCTTGGGGATCTATAGTAAACTCCCACAATGAGGTCACTGTTATTCTTCTCTCCCTTAATTTTGACCCAAATGCTCTCACTTTGGGTTTGAGGTTCTAAATCTTGGATCTCTTCACAGGTATTCACATCCCTGACATATAACGCCACTCCTCCTCCTTTCTTGTCTGGTCTGTTTCTCTGAAATAGATTGTATCCCTCCATTATTACATTCCAATCGTGGGACTTATCCCACCAGGTTTCAGTGATGCCTATTATGTCATATTTACCGTATTTTTCCCTCTATAACACGCAGATTTTTTCTCCTAAAAAGGAAGGGGAAATGTCTGTGCGTGTTATTGAGCGAATGTGTAGTCCCTGGAGCCAAATGGCGCGAGGGGAGGCAAAAAAAATCAGGCAAAAATCAAATCGCGTGTCTCGGAGAAGGGAAACCTGAAAAGAGGAAGCGGCTGCTTTCCTGCATTCTGCCTCAGGGTCTTACTGCCCACCCCCCTCTGTTTCCTTGCTGTGTTTGCTCAAACGGAACAAAGAGCAGGGAAAGCCCCTCCCCTCCAGGCAAGCAGAGGGGAAAGCAGAGTGTCGTCTCTGTGCTCCGGTGCTGCTGAAAACATGCAGGAGGGAGGGAGGGAGAGAGAGAGAGCTGGCTGGCTTGGGTGGGTAGGTGAGGGAAAACTTTTGCCTTCCTTTCCTCCCTCCCGTTATACCCCTCTCTTGCATTCTTAGCCAGCTGCTTCTCTGCACACCCCTCTCCTGCTCCTTGTCCCTTCTGTGTTTTTCCTTCCCTCCCCACTTAAAATGTGGTTAAAAAGCATGGATCCACATGGATCCTCAGGATCTTTGCATTGGGTCACCCCAAATTCACCATCAGATCACATAGCATGTCCATGGCTACAGCCTACCCCCCAAAAATCACGCACCCACTGTTGCCTGGGGCTGCAATGGTGCAAAAACGTGGTTACAAAACATGGATCCACATGGATCCTCAGGATCTTTGCATTGGGTCAGCCCAAATTCACCATCAGAACACATAGCATGTCGTGCTCGCTTCGGCAGCACATATACTAAAATTGGAACGATACTGAGAAGATTAGCATGGCCCCTGCGCAAGGATGACACGCAAATTCGTGAAGCGTTCCATATTTTTCAGATGACCTAGTATTGACCTTACAAGAGCCAGACACTAGTACGAAAAGAGTTTTAGAATTAATTCAAGTATTTGGTCAAGTTGCAGGTTTTAAACTAAACAAGCAGAAAACGAAAGTGCTAGGGAAATATCTAACGGATGATGAAAGAGAGAGATTTTATAGTGAAACTGGTTTAATGTTAACAAAAAGAGTGAAATACCTAGGGGTGAATTTAACATCTAAGAATGTGAATCTATTTAAAGATAACTATGAGAAATGTTGGACAGAAATTAAGAAAGTTTTAGAAATATGGTCGAATTTGAGACTTTCCTTGTTAGGCCGAATTGCTGTTATTAAGATGAATGTTTTGCCAAGAATGCTGTTTTTGTTTCAAGCATTGCAGATTGTGGAAAAAATGGACTGTTTCAAGAGGTGGCAGAAAGATATATCTAGATTTGTCTGGCAGGGCAAAAAGCCCAGAATAAAATTTAAGATATTAACTGATGCGAAAGAAAGAGGGGGTTTTGCCCTGCCGGACCTGAAATTATACTATGAGTCGGCTGCTTTCTGCTGTCTGAAAGACTGGCTACTTCTTGAAAACACGGACATTTTAGATTTGGAAGGGTTCAATAATAGGTTTGGTTGGCATGCATACATATGGTATGACAAGGTAAAAATTCATAAAGGTTTCAAAAACCATATTGTCAGGAAAGCTTTGTACAATGTTTGGATCAGATACAAGGATTTGTTGGAAAACAAAACTCCTAGGTGGTTGTCACCAATGGAAGCTAGAGAGGTGAAAAAGCTTAATATGGAAGCCAAATGGCCTAAATATTGTGAAATTTTGGAACAAGAGGGTGAAAAAGTGAAACTACAAAGTTATGAGAAGTTGAAGTTCAAAGTAAGAGATTGGCTTCATTATTTTCAGATTAATGAGATGTTTAAACAAGACAGGAAAATTGGCTTCCAGGTGGAGAGATCAAAACTAGAAACTGAATTGTTAGAACCTGTCAGGGGTTCAGGGAGAGAGGCACAGGTGAGGGAGGAGACTGAGAGCGAGGGGGAAGAATCCCAGGACAGCGAGGAAGAGGATGACGATGACTTGAGGGATTCCATGAGTCTTTCAAGTGAATCGGAGGATTCCCAGAAGGGGGCGCCTGTGGTCAGGCCAAGGGGAGTCACAGGGGGGACTCGTCAGGAGCAGGGGAGCAGCAGGGGAACCCAAAGTGGGAGCTGGGAGTCGGGACCCGCTTCTCCGCTGGAGCGCAGTGAAGGGGGTGGAGATTCCAGTGTGACAGGAGAAGCAGGTCAGAAAGCAGAGAGGGAGGGGAGATCGGAGCAAAACATCCTCCCGGAAGGGGAGGAGAGTAGTACAGGGAGTAGTGTAGCTGTCAAGAGGAAGGTCAGAGGTAGCGAACGCGCGCCAAGTTCAAATGTGGAGGCGCACGGAAATACAGGGAGCCCGGAGGAGGAGCCAGGTCCCAAAGCACGCAGGAGGGGGGAAGAGTTGTCTGGGGATTCAGCGTCAGGGGAATCCAGGAGGGGCGAAACCCCAGGGGGCAGGAAGACCCTGCGGAAAAGGAAAGAGAGGAAGAGGTGGAGCAGCACAAGCCTCTTAAACTGGTGCAGGGGAGGGACTGACTCAGAGGGGACTGCAGCGGTCTAAGCGTAACAGACGTGGGGCTGCGCGCCTCGGCTGTGGAGCGTACAATGTACTGCAATAAACATCTTTGTATATAAACTGGACTTGGCGTTGGTCTCTTGTTAGCTGGGACCTGAGGCAGCTCTGACAGAACCCAATACTAAGAATTTGTCAAGAATGTACAACTTGCTGTTGAAGTGGAACACACAGGATGAAATAGTTAAATCAGCTATGATTAAATGGGCACAAGACATTGGTCATGACATTATGTTTGCTGACTGGGAACAGTTATGGACCACTGGTATTAAATTTACGGCATGTAATGCCCTAAGAGAGAATATTATGAAAATGATCTACAGGTGGTACATGACCCCAGTCAAGCTTGCAAAAATATATCATACGCCCAATAATAAATGTTGGAAATGTAATGAAGCTGAAGGTACTTTCTATCATCTTTGGTGGACATGCCCAAAGATTAAGGCTTTCTGGGAAATGATCTATAATGAAATCAAGAAGGTTCTTAAGTGCACCTTTCACAAGAAACCAGAGGCCTTTCTCTTGGGCATGGTCGGCCAAATGGTACCAAGGAAAGATAAGACCTTTTTTATGTACGCTACAACAGCAGCAAGAGTTCTTATAGCAAAGTATTGGAAGACACAAGAACTACCCACACTGGAAGAATGGCAGATGAAGGTGATTGACTATATGGGACTAGCCGAGATGACTGGCAGAATCCGCGACCAAGGAAGAGAAACGGTGGATGAAGATTGGAAGAAATTTAAAACTTATCTTAAAAATTATTATAAGATTAATGAATGCTAAAAATGTCAAGGGTAATGTAAAAACCTAGATTACAGCTGTAAATGATTGGGTAAAATAAGAAGAAATAGAAAAAAGTTTAAAAATTGGCAGAAGTGAGGGGTTGCTGGAAAAATTATTAACTAGAGATGCAGAAAAGGGAGGCATGGGGAAGTCGGTGAAAGAGGGTAAATGAAAAGAGGGTTATGAACTTATACGTGTTCTATATGTTGTGTTTGTTCATGTATTGTGCTGTGTTTGTTTAAAAATTTATGTTGGAAAACTAATAAAAAATTTATTTAAAAAAAAAGAACACATAGCATGTCCATGGCTACAGCCTGCCCCCCAAAAATCACACACCCACTGTTGCCTGGGGCTGCAATGGTGCAAAAACGTGGTTACAAAACATGGATCCACAGGGATTCTCAGGATTTTTGCATTGGGTCACCCCAAATTCACCATCAGATCACATGTCTGTGGCCACAGCATGAAGCACAAAAATGATACATCCACTGTTTCATTCAGAATGTTTTTCCCCTTGTTTTCCTCCTCTAAAAACGATGTGCGTGTTATGGTCAGGTGCGTGTTATAGAGCGAAAAACACGGTAGTTTGCTGTACCAAGATCTCAAGCTCATCTTGTTTATTTCCCATGCTTTGCGCATTAGTGTACAGACATTGAAGTCCATTAATCATTCCCCCGTGTCTCTTATTTAAGGATTTTTTCCTCCCACCACTAGGTCTGCGTGCTGTTTGCTCCATTTGGTCGATGACATTTGGATGATCATCTTCATCAATTGATAGACTCCTGCCTTCAGGAGCACTGTCTCCCTCCCCCACATTAGTCAGTTTAAAGCCCTCCTGATGAGGTTTCTGAGATTTTTGGCAAAAACATTCCTCCCAACCGTTGTGAGGTGCAGCCTATCACTTGCCAGAAGTCCATCTTCAAGAAACTGCAGTCCATGATCTAAGAATCCAAACCATTCCTCTTTATACCATTTGCGAAGCCAGCTGTTCACTTCCACTATTTTTTCCTCTCTCCCTGGGCCACGTCGTTCAACTGGGAGGACAGATGAGATGACAATTTGTGCATTTAATTGCTTCAATTTCCTGCCCAGAGCCTCGTATTCTCTTTTGATCTTCTGGAGGCTATTGCTTGCAGTGTCATTGGTTCCCACATGAACCAAGAGGAAGGGGTATTTGTCAGTGGGTTTTATGATTCCTTGCAGTCGTTCAGTTACATCTTGGATCTTAGCCCCGGGGAGACAGCACACTTCCCGAGACATCTTGTCAGGCCCACAGATCACTGCTTCTGTTCCCCTCAGTAGGGAATCCCCTATCACCACTACACGCCTCCTCTTAGGTTTGGTCAGGGTTCTTCCATGAGCTGTCCGTTCCAAGGTCGCCGGCACATTCCCTGAGGACTGACTTTGCTGCTCGTCTTCATATACCTGACTGACTGTAATGAGGGAGAGATTCTCAAATGGAGTCTGTTCTTCGTCTTCCATTCTAGGGGAGAGGACCTCAAAGCGATTGTGTATTTCTAAACAATCAGAGTGAACCCTGGGCCTCCTACTTCTTTGAGTCACGTTTCTCCATATATCTGGCTCCTGTGTTGGTGAACTAGCCTCCTTCTCAGGGGAGTCCCCTGTCTCCTCCTTGGTGGAGACGGTGTGCTCTGTTGCTTCCAAGAAGAGCTCCAGCTCTCTAATTCTTTGGAGCGTAGCTACACGTTCCTCCAGTTGCTGGACTTTGTCTTTTAAGAGGGCAATCAACATGCAATTGCTGCAGGTAAAGCTGCCTGCAACCTTTGGCAAGATGGCAAACATTGCGCAGGAACTGCAGGCGACTGCAGCTGTTCCCTCACCCTCCATCTTGAGAACATGTTGTTGGGGGTGGCTACAGTGGTCCTCCATTGGTCAGGACTGGGAAGGTCCACCAACCTCAGCCCCTAACGCTGCCCAGCCCACCTCACTGCCCAACCTCCTGCCCCTCCGTTGTGTAAGTCTCTCAGATGGTGGGAATTCTCCCTCAGGGCAGAAGTGCCTCCTTACGACAGCGGAGGAAACTCCTCACAGGCTTTCCTGTGTTGGGAAATGGCCAACTGAATGCATTAGGTCAGCTACTCTGGCTACACACCACAGAGAGGCAATGATTTTCCTTCACTTTGGGAACAGCCAAAACACGCTCGTTCCCCTTGTAATAAACGAAAATCTGCCCTTATTCCCTTATGGGGGACACAAGAGCCCTTATAGAGTCCTTTGTAGGTTCTCCATTGGTCGGAGGAAAGAACAGAGGCCAACCAGAGATATTGAGAAGCAAAGCAACTTGTAAGCCTGATCTTTATTGAACTGTTGCAACAGGGTGGCCCCCTCTCACATAGGAAAGGAGGAGGACCCAGAATCCAGGTGTGTCCACCCTCATATAGACATTTTAAATTGCCAGCCCTGGAGTCCAAGCCCACCACCAGAAACACCATACCATCATCATCATCATCATCATCATCATAATACTTTTTATATATACCCCGCCCTCTCCAGCCAAGGCTGGGCTCAGGGCGGCTAACAAGCAATAGTAAAAACAAGTTGAATGAATACAACTTAAAAACAAGATTAAAATACAACATTAAAATATTGAAACATTAAAATATTAAAATGCAGCCTCATCACAGGAGGAGAAAGGAAAAAGAAAAAAGAAAGGGGGAGGGAATCAAACTGGCTCCAAGCCAAAGGCCAGGTGGAACAACTCTGTCTTACAGGCCCTGCGGAAAGAAATCAGATCCTGCAGGGCCCTGGTCTCATGAGGCTGAGCGTTCCACCAGGCCGGAGCCAGTGTTGAAAAGGCCTTGGCTCTGGTTGAAGCTAATCTAACTTCCTTAGGGCCCGGGACCACTAGGGTGTTGCTATTTATGGACCTTGAGGCTCTCCGTGGGGCATACTGGGAGAGGCGGTCCCATAGGTACGAGGGTCCTAGGCCGTGAAGGGCTTTAAAGGTCAAAACCAGCACCTTAAATCTGACCCTGTACTCCACCAGGAGCCAGTGCAGCTGGAAAAGCACTGGGTGAATATGCTTCCATTGCAGAGACCCTGTGAGGAGCCTCGCTGCAGTATTCTGCACCCGCTGGAGTTCCAGGGACAGCTTCAAGGGCAGCCCCGTGTAGAGCGAATTACAGTAGTCAAGCCTGGAGGTGACCGTCGCGTGGGTCACTGTGGCCAGGTCAGGGCGGGAAAGGTAAGATGAGGATGGCAGGACACTAGGAGTGCAGTTAACAAGAGGAAAAGAGAAACTAATATTGGTGGTATTCCCAAATGGAAATAAAACAAGATTCTTTAAAACACTGGAGGAAAAGCTATTGGAATATAAAAATGAGGACATGATTCTTATGGGGGACCTCAACGTCAGTAGAACAAGATAGAATGGAAAGGGAGAAAACATCTAAAGAAGGGAAACTTTCAAAATCCTTCTTCCAAATGAAGAAGACTTGAATCTAATTGACACCTGGAGAGATAAACATGTAGAAGAGAGACAATATGCATACTATTCAGAAGCCATAAAATCTGCAGGCCAAATAGATGGAATATGGATTTTGAGTAACTTAAGGATATCAATTAAGAAATTTGAGATTCAACCCAAATCAATATCAGATCATAATCTGATGACGTTAGAATTAAGAAGTAATAAGAAGATATGTAAAAGATGGAGAATGAATGAAAGAATTCTAAATGATGATAAAATACTTCAAAAAGCCAAAGAAGCATAAAAGAATTTTTTGAAATAAATATGGCTCAAGAGACAGATATTAGAGTCATCTGGGATGCAGGAAAGGCCTTTATCAGAGGATTTTACATTCAACAAAACATAATACAAAAAATGTTAAGTTGTGGGTTGACATAGCAGCCGGCACAGCGATTTCTTCAAGTAGCTCTTTATTTTGTAAGCTGGAATAGAACTGACTGCGAACAGCTCAGCCGGCCTGCTTTTATAGGCAGCCGGCTGTCACATTGTAACCACCACAGCCCAGAGTTCCCGCCTAAAATAACTGACGCGGACCTGAGTGAAAACTATCTACAGACCTGAGTGAAAACTATATACAGTATCCCCCTGTTGGCCCAGGGTGAAACTACACTACATAACAAAAAAGAAATAGAGAAAAGTTTTCATCACTCTTAACTCAAGAGATAGAGAATAACATCAAATGGATGAAACAGAAATTTTGAGCTTGCAAACAAACCAGGTAAACTGCTGGCATGGCAGTTAAAAAATAAACAGAGCAAAACAAATGGATAAAATAGTCCAAGAAGGGAAAGTAATTGATAACCAAGAAGGAATAATCAATTGCTTCTTTGGTTATTTTCAAAATTTATGTAAGGCAGGAATAGAGGAAAAACAGGACATATTAAAGTATCTTCAAGGGAAATATATCCCGAGAATAGGTAAAGGTAAAGGTACCCCTGCCCATACGGGCCAGTCTTGCCAGACTCTAGGGTTGTGCGCTCATCTCACTCTATAGGCCGGGAGCCAGCGCTGTCCGCAGACACTTCCGGGTCACGTGGCCAGCGTGACAAGCTGCATCTGGAGAGCCAGCGCAGCACACGGAACGCCATTTACCTTCCCGCTGGTAAGCGGTCCCTATTTATCTACTTGCACCCGGGGGTGCTTTCGAACTGCTAGGTTGGCAGGCGCTGGGACCGAACGATGGGAGCGCACCCCGCAGCGGGGATTCGAACCGCCGACCATGCGATCAGCAAGTCCTAGGCGCTGAGGTTTTACCCACAGCGCCACCCACGTCCCTATCCCGAGAATAGCAGAAGACAAAATTGACCAACTAAATTCTCCAATTACCATGATGGAGAATAGCAGAAGACAAAATTGACCAACTAAATTCTCCAATTACCATGATGGAGATACATCTGGGCATCTCACAATCAAAGTTGGGCAAATCTCCATGCCCAGAGAGGCTATCGGCAGCTCATTACAAAAAATTGGAGGAGATAATAGTCTTAAGCTTTGAGATTTTCGCTGTCCCACGCTGCGTAGCTTACTTACGCAGCCCTGTGTTTAGAGGGAGGCCAACATAAGCTAGAGACAGTTGCCTGGACGAATTTTCTTTTATGCTGGCTAAACATTTGTTTTTCAGCAGACAAAGATAATAATAATAATAATAAATTTTATTTATATCCCGCTCTCCCCAGCCGAAGCCGGGCTCAGGGCGGCTAACAACAATAAAACAGTACAAAAGTACAGCACAAACAACACTCTAAAATCATTCATTATAAAATTGATTCAAATCAAGCCACTGGCAATCATTGTGCCAGAGCTCCACGAAGATTGCCGAGGGAGGGAGTCAGGCTGTGCCCTGGCCAAAGGCCTGGTGGAACAGCTCTGTCTTGCAGGCCCTGCGGAAAGATGTCAAGTCCCGCAGGGCCCTAGTCTCTAGTGACAGAGCGTTCCACCAGATCGGAGCCACAGCCGAAAAAGCCCTGGCTCTAGTTGAGGCCAGCCTAACTTCTCTATGGCCTGGGACCTTCAAGATGTTTTTATTTGAAGACCGTAAGTTTCTCTGTGGGGCATACTTTATTTAGTGAAGTTCTGTTAGACTCCTTCCCTTCCTCAGGGCTACAACTGTTTTGCACAAAGATACGGCAACTCAGACTCCACAGTTTTCATCTCTCTAAATTATCCATATCTTTCATTTCTTTACAAGTTATTTTTAAAGTCCAGCTAATGTTTTTATTTGTTTACAATGGTCTCCTAAGTAAGTTATGAATTTTTCCCATTCTTTTAAAAAGTCATTATCTTCTTGATTCCTCCCAGTCAGTTTTGCCATTTCAGCATAGTCCAGCAGTTTGGCTTGCCATTCTTTACTAGTCAGGACTGTTGATTCTTTCCATCTTTGGGCTAGTAGCATCCTTGCAGCTGTTGTCGCATACATAAACAGTCTTTTCTTGTCTTTTGGGATATCAGAACCTGTAGTTCCTAATAGACAAGCTTCTGGTTTTTTAACTTTTTAAAAAACATTTTAAACATTTCTTTTCTTTTTTAAAAAAAATAATTTTTATTAAATTTCATATTTCCAAATTAAACACATCAAATCAATTAGTCCAAATTATAACAATACATATCATATAATCCAATTGTTTTCCAAATTGTAATTTTTTGTGAGGGGTACCCAGGCTTCTTGATTGGCAGGAGTCCAATCCTCGAATATTTGTTCTGCTTCCATATTAAGAATGATGTTTCCAGTCTCCTCTTCTCAATACTTGTCATTACTCATTTTCCTCCGATATGCTCTGCAAGTGGGTTGAAAAAGACAGTCTTATTTGTATTTCTGTGTGGGCTTTGTGCTGCTCTCTCGTAAATCACTCTCCTCCAACAGTCCTTTCCGCTCGAGCGAGTAATCGCCATTTTTGTCGTTCCGATGAAATACAGTCTAGAAACTCGCTCTTTAGCTTTTCCGACCTGTTGCATCGTAAATTAGTCTTTTTGCAGGAGGGCTGCCCCTTCCAGTTCGCAATCTCCTCGAAAATAATATATCTTCGGCTCGCCCTCCCCAAGACCAACTCCAGCAACACAGGTCTCTTATCAAGTTTCCATTCTTACTGCGTCACAAGAGAGAGCCCTTCTTCTTTCCAAATCCTTCACAGAGTAAAACCTTTAAGTTCAGAATTATTCCCACACAATTCATTTTTAGTCCCATTTGCAATTTATTTCTGTGACACATCTTCAGAGGGAGGGTTATTAATAATCACATAGAACAAAAGAAATAAAAATTCGTCCCCCCCCCTTAGTTCCGGCATTCCAATCCACATACCATATTTGTAGTACTTTGATGCAATCTTCCTTCTCAGTCCATCTCAGTCTTCTTCCTTTCAGTGGTAAAATTGTTAGCAGATAAAAACCTCCTGCCTCTCTTGAAGCATGTGCGTTATCTTTCCCAATTTTTTCCCTCTTAAGTAACGCAACTAGTTTCGCTCCTGGAAGCAGCTTTGGAGGAGTTCCGAGGCCCGCCGAGGGTTATGCACCCAGTGCCTCACCCCCTCCTTCCGAACTCGGGGGTGATTTATGGCAACAGCGGGTGAAAACAGCATCTCTCCCCCCTGGAGAGATGAAGGGAGACTGATATACTGCCCATAATCAGCCTCTAATTACCTTGTGCGAGCTGGATAGATGTTAATATCCGCCATCTTCCAAGGCGCCCCCTAGCGGCCCCCCTTAAACATTTCTTTTCAATTCATTGTATATCAATTCCCAAAAAGACTTTGTTATCTTACATGACCACCACATACAATAAAAGGTACCCTCCTTTTCTTTACACTTCCAACAAATATTGGAGCTTGTTCTGTACATTTTAGATAACTTAGTAGGAGTCAGATACCGCCGGTACATCATTTTCATATAATTTTCTTTCAGCGTACAACATGCTGTGCATTTCAGATCTGTTCTCCATAGCCTCTCCTAATCTGCCATTTGTATGTTATCTCCTAAGTCCTTTGCCCAGTTTATCAGAGCAAATTTAACCTGTTCATCTTTTGTATGCCATTCTAGGAGCAGGTTACACATTTTTGACAGAGTTTAAATTTATTTTCTAGAAGTTCTTTTTGGAATCTTGATATCTCATAACTAAAACCTCTCTTTTTGTCAGTCTTGAAGATATCATTCAATTGAAAATACTGTAATCAATCTGTTACTAGTTCCCTTGTTATTGTTGTTTACTCGTGTCCGACTCTTCGTGACCCCATGGACCAGAGCATGCCAGGCACTCCTGTCTTCCACTGCCTCCCACAGTTTGGTCAAACTCATGTTCATAGCTTCGAGAACACTGTCCAACCATCTCGCCCTCTGTCATCCCCTTCTCCATGTGCCCTCAATCTTTCCCAACATCAGGATCTTTTCCAGGGAGTCTTCTCTTCTCATGAGGTGGCCAAAGTATTGAAGCCTCAGCTTCAGGATCTGTCCTTCCAGTGAGCACTCAGGGCTGATTTCCTTAAGAATGGATAGGTTTGATCTTCTTGCAGTCCATGGGACTCTCAAGAGTCTCCTCCAGCACCATAATTCAAAAGCATCAATTCTTTGGGAATCAGCCTTCTTTATGATCCAGCTCTCACTTCCATACATCACTACTGGGAAAACCATGGCTTTAACTATACTGGCCTTTGTTGGCAAGGTGATATCTCGGCTTTTGTGATGGCCTGGGATTCGGACTCGGAGGCTGAACCTGAGGAATCCCAGCCTGCACAGGATTCCCCGCCTCCAGAACCAGCTGAGCCGAGGCTGGGGCTTGAGCCTGAAGGGTCCTCACCTGTGCTGGATCCTCAGGTGCAGGCACCAGCTGAGTCTGCTCTGGCTCCTGAGGAGATGGAGGACCCATTGCCTGCAGGTGCTCCACTCTCAGCCCCATCAGGGGAAGCTGAGGTTGCCTCTGGGTCCGGTAACCCTCCAGCCTCTCCTGAGCTGCAGAGGCTCAGGGCAGAGAGGCGGAGGGAACTAAGTTCCTGCAGGAGGAGTGCTCGCCTCCAGGCCAGGAGAGGCAAGTCACCTGTGGACCAGGACCGCCCTATGCCTCAGGGCAGATAAAAGCCAACCAGCCCCAGCCCCAAGTTGCGGGAGCAACATTGTTGCTAGCCAGTTCCTGCCTGCACCCTGTCCTGCCGGAGCTCCTGACCTCACCCGACTCCCTGCCTTGGATCCAGCTTCAGCTTTGACGGACTGCCTCCATACTGCACCCTTCAACCTTGGACTGGACTCAGACCTCGCCTCATGGATAACCCATGGACCAGCACAGCTTTTTAAGATGCTGCCTGGGTTTGTCATTACTTTTCTCCCAAGAAGCAGGTGTCTTTTAATTTTGTGACTGCTGTCACCATCTGCAGTGATCATGGAGCCCAAGAAAGTAAAATCTCTCACTGCCTCCATTTCTTCCCCTTCTATTTGCCAGGAGGTGATGAGCTCAGTGGCCATGATCTTAGTTTTTTTTATGTTGAGCTTCAGACCATATTTTGCGCTCTCCTCTTTCACCCTCATTAAAAGGTTCTTTAATTCCTCCTCACTTTCTGCCATCAAGGTTGTGTCATCTGCATATCTGAGGTTATTGATATTTCTTCTGGCAATCTTAATACCAATTTGGGATTCATCCAGCCCAGCCTTTCGCATGATGAATTCTGCATATAAGTTAAATAAGCAGGGAGACAATATACAGCCTTGCCGTACTTCTTTCCCAATTTTGAACCATTCAGTTGTTCCATATCCAGTTCTAACTGTAGCTTCTTGTCTCACATAGAGATTTCTCAGAAGACAGATGAGGTGATCAGGCACTCCCATTTCTTTAAGAACTTGCCATAGTTTGCTGTGGTTGACACAGTCAAAGGCTTTTGCATAGTCAATGAAGCAGAAGTAGATGTCTTTCTGGAACTCTCTAGCTTTCTCCATAATCCAGCTCATGTTTGCATTTTGGTCTCTGGTTCCTCTGCCCCTTCAAAATCCAGCTTGGACTTCTGGGAGTTCTCCGTCCACATACTGCTTAAGCCTGCCTTGTAGAATTTTAAGCATAACCTTGCTAGCGTGTGAAATGAGTGCAATTGTGCGGTAGTTGGAGCATTCTTTGGCACTGCCCTTCTTTGGGATTGGGATGTAGACTGATCTTCTCCAATCCTCTGGCCACTACTGAGTTTTCCAAAATTGCTGGCATATTGAGTGTGGCACCTTAACAGCATCATCTTTTAAAATTTTAAATAGTTCAGCTGGAATATCATCACTTCCACTGGCCTTGTTATTAGCAGTGCTTTCTAAGGCCCATTTGACTTCCCTTATCTCTTCAAAATCTTTTAGTTTTAACTGATTTTCCACTTCAGTTAGAAGCTCTCTATAAGTCAGCCAATTACTTCTCATGTTCACTTTTCTCAAAGATATTGCTTCCAAAAGGGGAAAGCCACCTGGGTGTTTTTTGCTCAAATAATTTTTTATAATTTTCCTCTACCCTAAAGATTGATTTTCTTCTTATATGATTCTGAAATGCTTTATGGAGCTTTGGTTTTTCATACCATAGGTATGCATGCCACTCAAATCTATTATCATGCCCTTCTAAATGTCCTTTCCAGGATAATCCAGTCCCGAATCCAGCAGGTAAAGGATGCTTCATAATAAGGTTTTAAATGTGGTAGTGCGAAACCTCCTCTCTCTCTTGCGTCTGTTAATAATTTTTATTTTATCCTTGGTTTCCCCCCCTGCCAGATAAACCTGGATATGTCTTTTGCCATTGCTCAAAGCATCAGGCACTGCCTATTGCTGGGGCTGATTGAAATTAAAAGCACATTCATTTTTATTGCTGATATTCTTCTCCAAAATGATAAGTTCATTCTTCCCCATATCTCTAAATCTCTTATTATTTCTTTCCATACTGTCGCATAATTGTCTTTAAATACATTAATATTTTTAGCTGTTAACCAAACTCCTAGATATTTTACTTTTTTATGTATAACCAAATCTGTTTTCTGTTGTAATTCCTTCCCCCCCTTGCTCTGTCATACTTTTTACCTAACACTTAGACTTATTTAAATTTAATTTAAAACCTGCAGCCTGCCCAAAGTTCTGTATCTTTTTAAAAACTTTCGGTATTTTTAGGATCTTCCACTGTGATTACAAGGTCATCTGCAAAAGCTTTTAGTTTACCAAATTTACATTTCAATCCAATTTCCACTTATCCCCCAAAGAGCTCAAGGTAGTGCACACAGTTCTCCCCTCCCTCATTTTACCCCCAGTACAAACTAGTGAGGTAGGCTAGGCCTATAACTGATGACTGGCCCAAGGCCATCTGGGGAGTTTCATGGCTGAATGGGGATTTGAACCTGGTCTCCTATATCCTAGTCCAACACTAACCAATACACCACATTTGCTCCCCACATTTGGAGTTTTATTCCTACAGCAAAGGGGTTTATAAATTTGTAGAAGGAATAAATATAAGTCACATTTTTTGTGTGGCTTATATTCGTGACCTTATGGCATTGCTGCTGAAACAGTTGCCCAGGAGGGCCATCAGGGTTGCAGGACAATGGCTCCCCCCTCCCTCCACAAGCAGCCTGGGAGCGTGGGCAATGGTACACTGCCCACCCTCGACTCCCAAGCCTCCTCCAAGCTGTCAAGGAAGGGGAAGAGGCTGCCAGCAAAGCGGCATGGCTCCCTCATCCCCCCGGAAGCAGCCCGTCCGCCACTTCCAAGCCTCCCCCAGCCCTGGCTTGGGGAGGTAGTGCCAGGAGTGCCAGGAGGTGGTAGTGTCAGGAGGTGGGCACGCAGCATGCTCAGAACTGAATGCTTGGGGAATGGGGTGCCGAGCACCAGCACAGGCCGCCCCCGGCCCCCGTATTGCCAGGAGGCTTGTGTATAGTGTGCTCAAAATTGAGTGCCAGCACCGGCTTGGGGGGGGTGGCGCGCGCCAAGTGCTCCCCTGTCCCCCATTCAGGGCAGTAGTGCTGGGAACCGGGCTGCCCCCACAAATAAGCCTTGAATTTTAAAGGTGTGGCTTATTGGACCAATACAGTAATGACTGAAACTATGATCAGATATATACTGGGGGCAGTCTTCAACTAAGGAACAACAGAACCTTCTCCCCTCTCCTCCCTGTTTGCCACACACCCTCCCCAAATCTGCTCCAAAGAGATTTAGGGGACTACGGTCTGTTGTGCAAGCCAAAATCCTTATACTGGCAGCATGCATTTGTTGCACATGGTTCTATTGGGAAAATTATGCCCTTGCAAAAACAGCACATCTGCTTTTGCAGATGAATGTTCAAAATGTGATGCCACTTTTTGGCAGAAATGCTTCTGGAAATTGCAGCAAGCATTTCATCAGTCCCTAAGCACCATCCCGCTGGGGTGCATGAACAGCTTCTGCAGCTCATCAAGATCCTGCAGATTCAATTCTCTGGCCTTGACCAATTGAGAGCATTCTGGAGAGAATAAAACAAGCTCTCCCTATTATGCTGTGCTATTCCCCAGACATTTTCATTATCCAAGACATGGTGCCCATCGAACAGTGTCTTGTACTAAAAGCCACTGCTGTCAAATTATGTTAGAAGGAATAGGGAGAAAGCAGAATGCTCCACAGTTAATCCTGTCACCTGGAAAATCAGAAGAGAAATATAATTTTGTAATCTTTCAAATTAAATCAAAGGCTGTTCTCTGTACTGACGAGTTAATCCAGTGCAGTTCCACTCAACCATTACTCTGCTGGGCTGGTCTTGGTTCACAGTGGGAGCTATTCTGGTCTCTGTGTGTACTTTTCATTGTTTAGGGCAGTGATTTCCATTCACGTTGCAAATGGTCACTGTGATTATCCATTAAGACAGGGGTAAGGAACTTTTCTCCACCTAAGGCCACACACCCTCATGGGCCACCTTCAAGGGCCTTATACCAGAGGTTGAAGTGAGAAATTTAACTTGGTAAAGAGGCCAGTGTCTACACCCACATCTGTATTCACCAACCAGACAAACATGAGGCATGATTAGAGTTCAAGAATGCACTGCAGCCAGGCAAGGACACCTAGGAGGGTGTGAAACAGGGCCAGAGAGAGGGTGTGGCTAGCTGGTTGGGCTGGGGAGTGTTATGGGTTACACAGAAAAAGGTCAGAGGGCCACCCTTGGCCCCTGGGCTTGAGCTCCCCACCCATGCATTTAAGAGGAGGCTAATATGTTGGTTTGGAAGCTCATGGAATCTCTTAGTTCACTGTCATACTCCCCTACACTTCCCTCAGATTCTTCCCCTTCGCTCTCCATTCCCTCTCTTCCCTGTGCCTCTGCTCCTGAGCCCCTGACAGCTGTGTATTCCAAGATGCTGTTTCTGAATAAATCAGTCCCAGATATTTAAACATATTTACTTGGTTTATGACGTGTTCATCCAGGTGCCAAACATGCTTTTTAGAACGCTTCCCAAATACAATGACCTGCGTCTTATCATAGTTTATAGATAAAGCATCCCTTGTGCAATATGATCTTAATTTTGCAAGCAGCCATCTCAGGCCCACCTGGGTTCCAGATACAAGTACTAGGTCATCAGCATACATTAAAACTGAGAGTTTTTGGTCGAGAATTGTGACAGGGGCAAACTGTAGGCCCTCCAGTTCTTTAACCAGGTCATTAACATAAAAATTGAACAGGAAAGGTGCCAAAATGCATCCCTGTTTGACTCCAGTAATGGTCTTAATTCTAGTGGTGAGATGGCCAGCCAGATCCACCTTTACTTGTATTGATGTATCAGTATATAATGTTTTAATGAGAAGTAATAGACGGAGGTCTATATTTGTCTTTTCCAATTTTTGCCACAATGTGTGTCTTGGGACCGTATCAAAAGCTGACTTTAGATCGATAAAAGCAACATATAATTTTTGCTTCAAATTATGGATGTATTTACATAGCAGAAAGTTCAGCACAAAGCACTGGTCCAATGTGGATTTCCCTCTTTGGAAACCTGCCTGGACTTCAGATATCACCTTATTTGTATCTGCCCATTCTTCTAGTCTCCCAAGAAGGAGCCTGGCATATAGTTTGGAGGCTACATCTAACAAACTAATGGGTCTATAATTGGCAGGGTTTTTCTTATCGCCCTTTTTATATATTGGGGCAATTATACTCAACTTCCACCCTTCAGGTATACGACCTGAGCTGTTAATTTATGAAAACAATTTTGCAAAAACGGGTGACCAGAAATCAGGTCTTATCTTATAGATCTCCATTGGGATCATGTCTTCTCCTGGAGCTTTGTTAGCTAGTTGGCTTATGATTAGCCTCTTAATCTGATTGGGCGTGACGTCTGGCCATTCTGGCCGTTCTGATAACTGAGTATAGTAAACTTGTGGGGGTAGGTCAGGACAGGGGCCATATATTTCTGTAAAATATGTCACCCAATCCTTTCCTTGGACAGATGCTTCTAACGAGTAGCCCAGCCCATTTGTGCCTTGGGCAACCAGATGCCAAAATTTCCGTGAGTCCTTCTGAAGTGCTGCATCTCCCAATTCTTTCCACTGTTGTTCATAATATATTTGTTTCTTGCTTTTAAGTAATAATTTATAGTTGTTTCGTAACTGAGCTACCTCAGCTTGTAGAGCAAGATTGTTCTTATCCTGTTTTAACTTCAGTTTTCTAAGTACCCTAGCTAGGCATTTTTTGCTATTCTGACATTCCTTATCAAACCAAGTCTGTCTCTTAAACTTTTTGTTTTTTATCACACTAGCTGTGGTCATCAGTGGGCGCATTCGGTTGATTATGTTCTCATAAAGTCCAATTACGTTTCCTGTTTCTAACAACATTTCCCCCTTTAATAAAGCAAATTCATGGGAATCCAGGATCTGAATCATTTTTTCTTGGACCTGTGCATTCCATTTTAACTTTCTATTTCCAAGTATCAGATATTCTGTTTCATCCAATAATTTAGGAAAGGCAGGAGAAAAGAATGATGTCAGAGATGACTCAAGTGGAAAGTGGTCACTTTCAGCTCTGGGAATTATCCTGAAGGTATCTCGGTTAACTGGCACATTATTAGATGTTAGGATATAATCTATGGTGCTAGTAAATCCTCTGGGGGATTTCGCATTCTATTGTTGCACCCTTATGTAAAATGAGGACTGGTGCTTCAGAGGGGCTCACAAAACCAAAGCCTGGATCCCCAATGGAAGTAATGACATCACAAAAAAACTTGACAGGTGGGGAGGAAACAGACATGCCTGAGTTGAATTCGCAGGATCATGCTCAACATCAAAATAACCAGGTGAGCCAAAAGGAACAGCCGATTCCTCTAGACAATCATGTTCAGGAATCTGAGCAATCTGTAAATCCTTTGGAAGAGGATTTTCTCAGCTCCTTTAGGAATCTCCCTCAGGAAGAGCAACAAACAGTTATCAAGAGGCTTGATCTTATGAGCCAGACATTGAAAGAGATTAAAAAACCGGCGGCAGAGATTGATAATAGATCCAATGGCCACAACAGAATGATAACTATAGAACCACCGGAGTATTGGACAAAGATGAGATATTTAGAAGAGGAGGAGTCAGGAAATAGACCCAAGAAATCCCCATTGGTAAACAATTTGCAAAGAAAAGGCCCAGTGATTACAAATGTGAGCACTTTATGTACAACAACTGAAATAATCGAACATCTGGATTATTCCACTAGCATTAGCAATAACCTGTTGCCTCAAAAACTGGTAAACTCCGAGAGCACATCGGCCAACAATTGACTAAGAGTAAATCACTGTAAAACAATTATAAGAAAATAAATATATAGAGTATGGGAAAAGTATAAAAAGTTATTAGAACCCAAAACGCCATGGTGGCTCTCACCTTTAGAGGTGATAGGAGTGAAAAGGAAAAATATGGAATTGAACTGGGCAGTTCCCTCACTGACATCTGATGGAAGGACATTCCACAGGGTGGGCGCCACTACCGAGAAGGCCCGCAGCCTGGTTCCCTTTAAGCTCACTTCTTGTACTGAGGGAACCGCCAGAATGTCCTCAGCGCTGGACCTCAGTGTCCGGGCTTAAAGATGGGGGTGAAGACGCTCCTTCAGGTATACTGGGCCAAGGCCGTTTAGGGCTTTAAAGGTCAGCACCAACACTTTGAATTGTGCTCAGAAATGTACTGGGAGCCAATGTAGGTCTTTCAGGACTGGTGTTATGTGGTCTTGGATTAGTTGCAGTTTCCAGGTCACCTTCAAAGGTAGCCCCACACAGAGCATGTTTCAGTTGTCCAAATAGGAGATAACTAGAGCATGCACCACTCTGGTGAGACAGTCCACGGGCAGGTAGGGTCTTAGCCTGCGTACCAGGTGGAGCCGGTAGACAGCTGCCCTGGACAAAGAATTGACCTGCGCCTCCATGGACAGCTGTGTGTCCAAAATGACTCCCAGGTTGTGCACCTGGTCCTTCAGGGGCACAGTTGCCCCATTCAGGACTAGGGAGTCCCGCACACCTGCCCGCCCCCTGTCCCCCAAAAACCGTCTTGTAAGGATTTAACCTCAATCTGTTAGCTGCCATCCATCCTCCAACCGCCTCCAGACACTTCACTGCCTTCACTGGTTCTGATTTAAAAGAGAGATAGAGCTGGGTATAATCTGCATACTGATGAACACCCAGCCCAAACCCCCTGATGATCTCTAACCCTAACCCTAACCCTAACCCTAACCCTAACCCTAACCCCCCCTGAAGGGGGAAGCAGTGACAGGAGGAAGGTTGCCAGCTGGGCGCGCACGCCAAGTTCAAATGTACAGGCGCGCGAGACAGCAGAAAACCCGGATGGGGAACCAGGTCCTAAAGCCCGCTGGAGGGAGGGGGAAGAATCAGGGGACTCAGCGTCAGAAGAGTCCAGAAAAGGCGAAACCCCAGCGGGCAGGCGGACCCAGAGGAGGAAGGAGCAAAGGAAGAGGTGGAGCGAGGCTAGAGTCTTAAACTGGCGTCTGGGGGGAGGAGAGTCAGACGGAGCTTCAGCGGTCTAGCGTTGAGACGTAGAGCTGCGCGCTGCGGCTTGGGAATCGAAACTGAACCTTAATAACGACTTTTGTATATAATGAGAACTGGCGTTGGTCCTCTGTGAGCTGGAACCTTGGGCAGCTCTGACAACACTTGTCAGAGCTGCCTCAGGTCCCAGCTCACAAAGGACCAACGCCAGTGTCTCTTTATATACAAAAGCCTTTATTGGAGTTCATTGCTGATGTTACATCCGTGGCGCGCAACTCTACGTCTGTCACCCTAGACCGCCGAAGCTCCATCTGACTCCTCCCCTCCTCGGCACCAGTTTAACAGCCAAGCTTTGCCCCACCTTTTCCGTTTCTCCCTTTGCTCCTTTCTCCTCT
>JAXCMG010008904.1:0-12569 GCA_034642415.1 Podarcis siculus | reverse complement strand
TTTTTCCTCCCTCCCCCTCCCTCCCCCCACAGAACCCACCCACCCCCCAACTTCCCTCAGTTCCAGTCTTTGATTTCTCTAAGAATGCTGTTTTCTGCATGTTACACAGTTGTATAGATCCTCAAACTATTTAGCTGATTATTATCAATAAAAAGTTTGTGAACGTTTATTCAAAACCAGCCAAGGAGTCTAGTTTGCTTTGTTGCGTCTTCAGATACTTTGTAAAGGGTTCCTATTCATCTTTAAAGTCACAATTATCCTTGTCCCGTAGCTTGTATGTCAGTTTTGCCAGTTCTGCATAATCCATCGATTTTTCCTTGCCATGATTCTTTAGTTGGGGTTTCTTCAGTCTTCCAGCCTTGTGCTATTAAAACTCTCGCAGCCGTTGTCGCAGACATGAAGATGTTTTTTCAGCTTTTTTGGCAGGTCTTTCCCTCAATATCCCCCTCTCTAGTGACCTCCAGCCCTCTCTGCTCTCGTGGGCCTGCTCTGTCTGTCTGTCTGTCTGTCTGTCTCTCACTCCAGATCAGACAGAAGCCCTGACAGCAAAAGTGCATCTAAGAACATTTGCGCCAACAGCAATGTGAACATCTTGCACTCATTTCCGTGATGTATTCCGAGTGCAGAACAGCCAATCTCTCTCTTTCTCCCTTTCTTTCTTTCTGAGGAAGCCTTTTCAGCTTCGACACAGAGAAACCTCAGCCGCGGTTTTCTCTGCTCTACTGCAAAAGAATTCTCCCCCTCCCTTCCCCACCCCGGGGCACCCCGAAATCAAAAGGAAACAAAAGAAAACTTGACAGGAAAGAGAGGTCACGTCAGGTTTGCAAAATCTCCCCCCAAAATGTTTTCGAGCTATATATTTTTTTTAAGGAAATGTGCCAAAAAACCAACACTTCTGGCATGGGTTTTCCCGGACATTTTTACCGATTTTCTGAAAATCCGCCCGGACGCTGTTTCTAACAGATGAATCCTAGATAAGTCCTGGAAATTCCAGACCTATGGCAGCCCTAAGTCAAGGCTACCAAAGAGACTAAATGCTAGGTGGACCACAGCTCAACCACTGAATAGGAACATTTGCAAAAATGGTCCACTGCTCTGGGATTTTCTCTGAAGAACATCAAACCTTCATCCCATCTAAATCATTGTCTTCTATTCTTTTTCTTCTTCTTTTTTTCAAAAAGAAAATCTTTATTATTTTTCACATAGACAAATATACCCGAGTTACATAACATATAAAACAGAAAACGATACAAATGAATAGAAACAGTAAATTAAGAAAAGATAAAGGAACAAACATTAAAAAGTACACTCACATGACAAATTAAAACATGTAACTTCCAATAGTTCTCATTATATTACTTGTGTCATCTGCACAGATTCCTATTATTTTGTCTTATAATGTATATATGATCCACTAATATATTTTATTTCATTCTTGGTTAACAGTATCGCTCTATTTCTGCAAGTATCTTATTATTCGTACAATACATTTTTAAGTATTCCTTAAATATTTTCCATTCCCTATATATCTTCTGGTTTGACACTCCTCTAAATTTTCCAGTTAGTTTTGCTAGTTGCAGGTAATCTATCACGAGAGTTTGCCACTCTGTAATCGTTGGTAAGATTTCATTCTTCCAGTTTCTTGCCACTATTATTCTGGCTGCCGTGATTGCGTAAATCATTGTCTCCTCTTCATTGGACCATAAATTGGAAAGGCTTGTGGGCCCTGGCACTAAACTGCACTCATCCTGCCAGATTCCTCCATTGTCGTCCCATCTCTTCCACCCTGCCTGGATTTCGAAGCATCCTTGTGTGGTCCGGGCTGTTGGCACCTCCTCGCGCCAAGGAAAAACCAGCCCAGCGATTTCCAGCAAGGAAACGGACCAATGAAGAAAGTCAGAACATAAGAAAGGCCTGCAGGATCAGGCCAGCGGCCCGTCTTGTCCAGCACCCTGTTCTCACAGTGGCCAACACCAGGTGCCTGGGGGGAACACACAATCAGGATTCAAACACAAAAGCCCTCTCCCCTCCTGTTGTTTCTGGAAGCTAGTATTAAGAAGTATTGTGTGGCGAGTTCCAAACCCTCCCAGTGGAAATTATGACACATGACACAATTATTAAGGTCAATGGGTTAAATAAGGCCACAACTTTATTGGTTACAGGTGATGAGCGGTATTGGCTTAGGCATTGGTCCTAACCGACTACAGTGGTACCTCGGGTTACATACGCTTCAGGTTACATACGCTTCAGGTTACAGACTTTGCTAACCCAGAAATAGTGCTTCAGGTTAAGAACTTTGCTTCAGGATAAGAACAGAAATCATGCTCCGGTGGCACGGCAGCAGCAGGAGGCCCCATTAGCTAAAGTGGTGTTTCAGGTTAAGAACAGTTTCAGGTTAAGAACGGACCTCCGGAACGAATTAAGTACTTAACCTGAGGTACCACTGTATATCCGACTTCAGCCCATCTGCTTGAAGTCCGGGAAGGGTTAACCACCAGCAGGGGGAGTCCTGCTGGTGCACATCAACTAGGAACTCCCCCGGGGTCACCTATAGGGGGCGTGCCTTAGGGCCTCAACTCCCCAGGCTTCGGACAGGGCCACGCCCCCCGGAATCCTTTATCAGACTACCCTTCAATATGTGGGGCAGGTGATGGTGCCACCTCCCTTTTTCCATCTACAAAACTATATCAATGCCTAACCGCCAATACCCAGAAAGTTGTGTCGATTTGCTACGAGGTAGGCGAAAACCAAGTGGCTGGTGCCAATTTGCCACGTGGAAAAATTCCTACCAGACCCCTCAATGGCGACCAACCGAGGTCCATAGCAAGGTCAAAGAACGAAAACCTTATAGGGTGGGAGGGTGGGGAAAGCAGGAACAGCTGGTAGGCGGCAAAGAGGGAGATCCCCGGCCGCGTCCTGCCTTAAATAGAGCAGGCCACGCCCCCAGAGCCAGCTGATTGGCTGGCCTGGAGATGACACGGTCAGGAATCCCCCCAATCGCGCAGGGGCTGGGGCCGTGAAGCCTGCAACTCCACCTCCTTCAAATGGTGGAAGTGGCATTGCTGTTTCCAACTGTGGAGGTATAGTCATCCTGGCTTAGTAACCATCGATAGCTCTCTATTCCATCTAAGTTGGTGGCCGTGACAGTTTCCTGTGGAGATGAGTTCCATAGTTTAACTATGCGCCGAGTGAAGAAGGACATTCTTTTATCTGTCCCGAATCAACCAGCATTCAGCTTCCTGAGTTCTAGAGTGATGAAAGAGGGAGACAAAGCTTGTGCTATCCACCTTTTCCAAACCAGTCTCCCAGATTTTCAAGGTGTATGATGAACACATGGAATTTCTGCAAAGCTCAGGGCGGCTAATGTCACACGTACCAAGTGCAGCCTGACAATAAAAGTGATAAGGACCAGTTTGTTGTTTAGTCATTTAGTCGTGTCCGACTCTTCGTGACCCCATGGACCAGAGCACGCCAGGCCCTCCTGTCTTCCACTGCCTCCCGCAGTTTGGTCAAACTCATGCTGGTACCTTCGAGAACACTGTCCCACCATCTCATCCTCTGTCGTCCCCTTCTCCTTGTGCCCTCCATCTTTCCCAACATCAGAGTCTTTTCCAGGGAGTCTTCTCTTCTCATGAGGTGGCCAAAGTATTGGAACCTGAGCTTCAGGATCTGTCCTTCCAGTGCACACTCAGGGCTGATTTCCTTCAGAATGGAGAGGTTTGATCTTCTTGCAGTCCATGGGACTCTCAAGAGTCTCCTCCAGCACCATAATTCAAATGCATCAATTCTTTGGCGATCAGCCTTCTTTATGGTCCAGCTCTCACTTCCATATATCACTACTGGGAAAACCACAGCTTGAACTATACAGACCTTTGTTGGCAAGGTGATGTCTCTACTTTTTAAGATGCTGTCTAGGTTTAGGAAGACCTTAACATTGGTTGTTAAAGGGGGGAAATGACTCTAGATAAGGTACAAGGAGCGTTCTGGCAGGTTCAGTGAAAATGGCCTGAGTAAAGTCACATTTCAAGGACTCTGGCTGGATGAAGAGATGGGATGATGGGATGGCAGATGTTGGTTGGCCCAGAGGCTGGAACAGCCAAGATGACTTGAAACATTTATTACGGTCAAAGACCAGCTTGAGAAACACCAATGGAACTACAACCCCAATAGCAAAACAAACATTTGAAACAATATACAGTGGCACCTTGGGTTAAGTACTTCATTCGTTCCGGAGGTCCGTTCTTAACCTGAAACTGTTCTTAACCTGAAGCACCACTTTAGCTAATGGGGCCTCCTGCTGCCACCGCACCGCCGGAGCCCGATTTCTGTTCTTATCCTGAAGCAAAGTTCTTAACCTGAAGCACTATTTCTGGGTTAGCAGAGTGTGTAACCTGAAGCGTATGTAACCCGAGGTACCACTGTACAACAATGGATTTTAAGTTTAAAAGTGTGGTAGGCATATAAACACATAAAAACTATAAGATAGACAACCTTAGAGAAATGACCCAGAGTCGCTGTCGATCCAAATTTGGGAATTTTCTTAACAAACGAGATTGAATCAGGGGATGGTCTGCGCCTACAGATCTGTGCGCAGAATCTGGCCATAATCCGGGTTGTCTTGTGGTCTTTGCCTAACCAAGATGACTTATTTTTTCTTATAAATAATGTGTAATGATGCAAAGCTTTTTTTGCAAACTCTTTGGACTCTTCTCCTGCGATGCATTGCTGAATAAAGTCTGACCAATTGGGGAATGGATTTGACCCTCCTTGAACCCACCCCCCAGGGGAATTTCTCCCACAACCACTCACTCTTTCAGTATTAGAAGCTGGAGAGTGGTTTCCAGAGGCCTCTCTCCATGGCAATATTTCAAAGCGCTTTGTCTCCCTTTCTCCCCCAGGCAAATTTTATCCTTTTCATCAAAATTCTCAGAGTCCTCGCAACCAAACTCCGAGAAACAAACGCAGGGAGGTGCGACACGAGGCAACAGTACAGGTAAGTGCTTGGGGCTGTCCTACTCTGCAGGGAGGTTTTGGAGAAGGAGAATGCCAAAAGCCTATCCATACTGGGATCCGTTAAGACAAGGATGGGGATCTTTAAAAGGTAAAGGTAAAGGGACCCCTGACCATTAGGCCCAGTCGTGGCCAACTCTGGGGTTGCGGCGCTCATATCGCTTTATTGGCTGAGGGAGCCGGCGTACAGCTTCTGGGTCATGTGGCCAGCATGACTAAGCCACTTCTGGCAAACCAGAGCAGCGCACAGAAACACCGTTTACCTTCCCGCCAGAGCGGTACCTATTTATCTACTTGCACTTTGACGTGCTTTCGAACTGCTAGGTTGGCAGGAGCTGGGACCGAGCAACGGGAGCTCACCCCATCGCAGGGATTCGAACCGCTGACCTTCTGATCGGCAAGTCCTAGGCTCTGCAGTTTAACCCACAGCGCCACCTGCGTCCCTAGTACTGCTCTACTCTGCCTTGGTCCGACCACACCTGGAATACTGCGTCCAATTCTGGGCGCCGCAGTTTTAAAAGGTTGTTGACAAGCTGGAACTTGTGCAGAGGAGGGCAACTGAGATGGTCAGGGGTCTGGAAACTAAGCCTGATGAGGAACGGTTGAAGGAGCTGGGTATGTTTAGCCTGGAAAAGAGGAGACTGAGAGGAGATACGAGAGCCGTCTTCAAATACCCCAAGAGTTGTCACATGGAAGATGGAGCAAGCTTGTTTTCTCCCCCTGCTCTGGAGCGTAGGACCCAAACCAATGGATTCAAGTTGCAAGAAAAGAGATTCCAACAAAACATTAGGGAGAACGTTTCTGATGGTGATGTGGACCAGTGGAATGGAAGTCAGTGTGAGAGCCAGTGTGGTGTAGTGGTTAAGAGTGGTAGTCTTGCAATCTGGTGAACCGGGTTCGCTTCCCCGCTCCTCCACATGCAGCTGCTGGGTGACCTTGGGCTAGTCACACTTCTCTGAAGTCTCTCAGCCCCACTCACCTCACAGAGTGTTTGTTGTGGGGGAGGAAGGGAAAGGAGAATGTGAGCCGCTTTGAGACTCCTTAGGGTAGTGATAAAGCAGGATATCAAATCCAAACTCTTCTTCTTCTTTTTCTTCGGAAGGTGGTGGACTTCACTGGATGTTTTTCAACACCAGTCGGTTGGCCATCTGCTGGGGATTCTTCAGCTGTGAGTCCTGCACGGCAAGGGGTTAGACTAGATGAGCCTTAGGGGTCCCTTCCAATTCTATGAACTTCCTAGCTCTCTGCCACCTACCAGCTAAGCCGCCATGTTGGTTCTTAAAAGGGTCCTCCTTCAAGCAGATCTCTGCTCAGCCTTAACAGATCACAGCTACATCTGAGTAATCCTGGCTAAGCTAGAGGTCCGCCTTCGTCAGATTGGCCGAGTTTGTTTAGAAGAAAAAGAAGGGTGGGAAGAGGGAACCTTGAGAACTTGGAAGGAAAATGTTTAATTTAAAGCAGGAGGAGGGAGTTTGCACCAGCTGCCATTGGCAATAAAAAAAAAGGCCAAGCCTCGTTTTCCAGCCTCACCGAGGCCTATCATCCACCTATTGATTTATTACACGCTATTTGAGGCTTGTTACTCATTATGGTTTTGGAGGCTCTCGGCTGTTTTGTTTTGCTTTTAATGATGTTTTCCCCAACCTCCAGCCCCTATTCGCTGCAGAAGAGGCTGGGCCTCTGTGCGGCCGGTGCCCCTTCGTAATTGCCTCCATGCTGCGGCAACCGTTGGCAGAGAATTTCCTGCCCCTCCCTCTCCCTCCTCCCTCTGTCAGCATCATTTCCAGTCAGTGTTCCTTCGGGGAGCACCGCTCCTGAATGGTACCAGATGTCCTCATCCGCTCAGACGTTCTGAGGCGCTTTCTGCTACCTTTGCTCCCAGTACGTTTCCGAGCACAATTCAAAGTGTTGGTGCTGACCTTTCAAGCCCTAAACAGCCTTGGTCCAGTATACCTGAAGGAGCGTCTCCACCCCCATCTTTCTTCCCGGACACTGAGGTCCAGGGCCGAGGGCCTTCTGGCGGTTCCCTTCCTGCGAGAAGTGAGGTTACAGGGAACCAAGCAGAGGGCCTTCTCGGTGGTGGCGCCCGCCCTGTGGAACGCCCTCCCGTCAGATGTCAAGGAAATGAACAACTATCTGACTTTTAGAAGACATCTGAAGCATAGATTTGATCCAAGGTGGGAAGAGTGCAACCAATTATTCTCTCCGCAGTCTTTACAACCCTGGACAGCATTGTTTTTCCCCTGACTGTGCAGCTCCCAAACCACACACACACCGACCATATGTTAACACACATTCCACAGCACAATGGTAAAATGCCATCAACAAGTCCTTTGAGAGATTATTTTCCCGGAGGATTCTCAGAAAATATAACTACTGCTGTGCTCTCTTCTTCATCAGGTCTTTGCTGTTTTCTCCCCACACCTGGATGTCGGTATTTCATTATGGTTCGTGGTTTGGAAACAAATTCAGCTTCTGTTAACGTTTTCCCTTTCCTCTGTGCTCTCTTCTGCAGGAAGCTACTGAAATCCACCCTGGTCCTCATGCCTCTTTTCGGAGTTCATTATATTGTTTTTATGGCTATGCCGTACACCGAAGTGTCAGGGATCATCTGGCAAATTCAAATGCACTATGAAATGCTCTTCAACTCTTTCCAGGTACGGGGTTCTCTGTCTATGTTCTCTTCCAAACTCAGAGGATATCTGTGCTTAGGTGAAATAGCCATGTCCTGAGTCAAGATTAATTTGTCGTTTCTTCTCCTCCTCTTTCCTAGGGGTTTTTTGTCGCCATTATCTATTGCTTTTGCAACGGGGAGGTGAGTTTCTCACAGCCTAAGTTACATCTTCCAGGGCCCAATGCGGGTGTAGATCGTTTTCCTCCAAGCTTCCGGGGAAAAGCGCTGAGTGGGTTGAAAGTTTCAAATGCTCCCTAATATTTGTTTTTTAAAAATACTATCTCCTGATATTCAGAGAGGTAGATCCGAGGAGGCCAAAATGGGGGTGGAGTGGGGGACAAACCTTTAAGAATCTGTCTCATTTGAGTTGCGGTATAAGAAGTTAAACGATCTTGCTACTGCTGAAAGGATAACCTTCGAGATTGCCAGGATGAAAGAAAGAGCCAGCAGAACCATTTTGCAGGACTTTAAACACAAGATAAAAACGGTGACCTATGCAACTCCTTACCTGTACCTAAGAAATCAAAATGTTTATTTGGCTTTACTCCCATCATGAAACACAACACAACAAATCAAATAAAACAGCGGACTCGTACAAACCACAAGTAGTATAACATAGTTCACAACTCACAAGGACAGATATTAGCCATTCATAAGAAAAGTTTAAGATTAAGATTAAAAAATTTAGGCACTACCCTAAAATCAATATCTGATGTCATTATAAAAAATTCTTATAACTATCAATAATCAGCTAACATTCCATTCCGTCTCTTGTACGAGAGGACGGCTGTTAGGAATTTAGCAACCTGTAGGGTAATATGAGGATCCACATCTTGAAGAACCCAGGCAAGCTGTAGGTCTACTGGTTTGTCAGCCGTAGGCTGGATTATGGAGTTTAGTATACTAGCACGAGCTGAACTGTACAAAGGGCAGATAAACATAACATGATGTAGAGATTCAGATGTTTTCATTTCACAAGCACACATTGAAGGGACTTGGTCCTTAGTGAATCTATGTCTCAGCACGTTTGTTGGAAAGACATTGAACCTAGCTCTAATGAAGGCATATCGGTGAGACACGGCCGTAAGCGATGTTAAGTAGGACGGAGCGCGGTAGATAGGGGTTATGCCGAAATTTAACGGCGAGCAGGCTCCACCACCAGCTACAAAATTTTGGTATAGCTCCACATCATCCAGCCTTTGATTTATACACCTTTTTGCCACATTTAGATCCAGTTTGAGCAATTCAGTGGGCGAGATCTCATAGGACAGCAATTTGGCATGGATTTTTCCTGACCACAAATTTGTGAAGTCATCTCGCCACATGCATTGAATGAGATAGTGGTTCGGGAGTTTATGCCATAGGGATATCCAATAAATCAAAACTCTCCTCCATATAGCTAACTCCACTGAGGGGATCTTCATTTCTAAGCGGATAGCCGCATTACTTACGCATGTTGGAGGCATGCACCTAAGAAAGAAATATAGCTCTCCTAAATGATGTGTTCGTTTAACATATCTGTGCAGAATTGCACTTACCATTATTGTACAAGCATCTTCTATCTCAGTGTTTCCCAACCGGTGTTCCGCGGCACACTAGTGTGCCGCGAGACGTTGCCTGGTGTGCCGTGGGAGGGAGGCGGGCGAGTCGGGCGGCGAGAGGCGGGGCGGCGAGGAGAGGCCGCCCAGCGCGGGGCTCTCGCCGTCTGCCTGCCTGGCTGCCTGCGTGGCGCTGACGTCACGGGGCTGTAACGTGCCCCACATAGGCACACGCGGGGCGGCGAGCGAGCTCCCTCCCACATCCCATCGCCGCTCGCTTCGGCCGGCCTACTGGGCTGTCACAGGTGGAAGGCCTGCGCATGCGCGAGGTTTTCGCGCCTTCGGGATTCCCTTCACGCCTTCCTCCTCCCGGGTCCTTGAGAGCGCGGGAAGCGGCAGCGCGAGACCGGCCTTGAGCCTGGTAGGTATTGCGCTTGCCAAGGCAGTCATTTGGGAAATGAAAACTTGCAAAGCAAGCAACCAGTTCAATCTGAAGTACGTGTATGCTTAATATCCTGTATCTGAAACCTGTTCTGCCCCCTCCCCCACACTTGGTGCCATTTTCATCTACACATGCAGCAGAGTAAGTTGACCCAGAATAGTACCAATTCAGACGGCAGATGGGAGAATGACAGTGCTGAATGCTTTCCCATGTAGAACAGTCCCTGCAAATAAAAACCCAGCATATTTGGAAGAGGGCCTAACCATTACCTTCTATGCTGTTACTATTTTTTTTATTTTTTTTTACATAAGTAAAAGTTTATATATAGTCAATATAGGCACAGAGTTAATTTTTAAAACATTTTCTAATGGTGGTGTGCCTCGAGATTTTTTTCATGAAACAAGTGTGCCTTTGCCCAAAAAAGGTTGGGAAACACTGTTCTATCTGATGCCTGGATAGCTCAGTTGGTTAGAGCGGAGCTTTGGTAACGCCAAGGTTGCAGGTTTGATCCCCGTATGGGACAGCTGCATATTTCTGCATGCCAGCTCTACAATTCTATGGTGAAGGTCTTATTAGGTGAAATAGCCTTGGTCCATGTGCTGAATGGTGCCTGGTCCTGAATGGGGTGACTGTGACCCTGAAGGACCAGGTGCGCAGCCTGGGAGTCATTTTGGACTCACAGCTGTCCATGGAGGCCCAAGTCAATTCTGTATCCAGGGCAGCTGTCTACCAGCTCCATCTGGTACGCAGGATGAGGCCCTTCCTGCCCGCAGACTGTCTCACCAGAGTGGTGCATGCTCTGGTTATCTCCCGCTTGGACTACTGCCATGCGCTCTATGTGGGGCTACCTTTGAAGGTGACCCGGAAACTACAACTAATCCAGAATGCGGCAGCTAGACTGGTGACTGGGAGCGGCCACCGAGACCACATAACACCGGTCTTGAAAGTTTTGCTGCTGACCTTTAAATGGCCTCGGCCCAGTAGACCTGAAGGAGCATCTCCAGCCTGGACACAGAGATCCAGTTCCAAGGGCCTTCTGTCAGTTCCCTCCCTGCAAGAAGTAAGGTTACAGGGAACCAGGCAGAGGGCCTTCTTGGTGGTGGCGCCCGCCCTGTGGAATGCCCTCCAATCAGATGTCAAGGAAATAAACAACTACTTGACTATCTGAAGGCAGTCCTGTTTAGAGAAGTTTTTAAGTTTGGTGTTAAAAACTGAAGAAAGTAATAATAATTACTATTATTATTATTATTATTGTGTCCTTGTGCTGAATTTTTATTTTTAAGTAACGAGGCACCTTCTCTTTCTCCTCCTCTCCAGGTTCAAGCAGAGATCAAGAAGTCATGGAGCAGATGGACGTTAGCGCTTGACTTTAAGCGCAAAGCTCGCAGCGGGAGCACCACCTACAGCTACGGGCCCATGGTGTCCCACACCAGCGTGACCAACGTCACCGCGAGAGGCGGGATCGCCCTGCAGCTCAATTCGAAACTCCTTCCAGGAGCCCTCAACGGACACCGGAACTTGCCGGGATACGTCAAAAATGGCTCCATTTCGGAGAACTCTATGCCTTCCACCGGACCGGAACAGTACAACAAAGACGAGGAGTATCTCAATGGGTCGGGACTCTACAACGGAGACCGGCCGACGGTCCTTGTGGAAGAGGAAAAGGAGACGGTGATGTAAAGGGGTGGGTGGGAGGAATGGTCAAACGTCCAAAGGATAAGTGACCCAGGAAGCACTGGGTGTTCACAGGAATCCCCGGCCAATCACTGAATGCCGAGGTTCTTCAGACGTTTTCCCCCCGGTTCTTCGGAACGAGGTATCGAGTTCTGCGGGGAAATGCAGGTCCGCGGTCCGATCACACACACACAAACACACGCACACACTTTTGTTCCCTGGCTTGCTCTCTTGCTTTCTCAAGGTGTTCATGAAGGCAAGGGCTCTCCAGACCCAGGAGAGCTCGTCATTCCCGGTTAAAATGAAGGAGATCCTCCGAGTTTACAAAGACAGCACTCTGAGCTTTATCTGCCACTGAAATAGAAACGGAAGAAGATGTCGTGCGTCACGTTTTGGTGCCAAGAGAGTGAAGGGTAGAGCATCATTGTCCGGTGGTGGTGCAAGCTTGCCCCAAGGCCTTCCTGAAAGTGACCGTTTCCCATGTTTATTGGAAAGAAACAGGGTTTGTCATGTGGTCGATCCACCCAAGAGGGGTTCAGCCCATTGAACCTTCATTTCTGGCTGTCGCTAACTGGGGTCTGCTCCCTGGAAGGGCTTTAAATAGTTGTTCCTCCTTTGAGTAAGGTCCAGTCCTCAAAAGACCTGGTTGCATGTTCCTGCAGGAAGCAGGAAACCTTTCATCTGAACAACGTGGGGTTTTTATTCCCGGTAATTCACTTTAATAACAGCCAAATGGGAGTCGTGGAGGGTCCTTTGTCTGAGCGGAGCTGAGATTTTGAGTGAAAGGAGCCGGTACAATTGGACGGAAGCAGTCGAGAGTTGGCAGCCCAGCTTTCACGGCCATCTCATCCATTCTGTTTTGTGGGTAGCAGAGGGGGAATCTGTGCTGCTGAATTGTATGGGCTTTTTTGTCAGTTTGGCTGTCAAATTTCGTTGCCGCCCGCCCAGCACAAAAGAATCCTGGAAATTGTAGTCTGGTGGGCACCTCAGTCATTCTTGTCCTCTCCCAGAATGATAATTTCTAGGATCCCTGGAAAAGGAATGTCCTTGATAACCAATTTAAATCGGAAATGTAAAGGCACCCTGAGAACCAGGGGGGTCAGGTGGAAGTGAGAAGGGTTTGATAGCAGTGAGGGGTGAGTTATCCTATGAAGAGGCTTCTTGACTGACCCATTTTGCAGATCCAGGATGAGAGGGACAACTTTGGCCTTATGGATACTGCTAGACTACA
>JAXCMG010008886.1:0-37739 GCA_034642415.1 Podarcis siculus | reverse complement strand
GGCAAGCTGCTCCCCAGTAGATCGCCTTCCATGACTAAGAATGTAGGGAGAGCCCGCAGGATCAGGCCAAAGGGGCCCCAATCTTGTCCAGCATCCTGTTCTCACAGTGGCCAACCAGATGGCCCAGAGGGAAACCCGTGAGCAGGATCCGAGCGCAAGACCAGCCCTCTCCCCTCCTGGGGTTTCCAGGAACTGGTCTTCAGAAGCACGGCTGCCTCCAACAGAGGAGAGCCACTGACAGCCCTCTCCTCTTCCACGAATTTGCCTAATCCTCTCCTGAAGCCAACCAGGCTGGTGGGTAACCCTGCTTCCAGTGGAAGGGAGTTCCACAGGTTCACTAGGCACTGTGTGAAGGACTTCCTTTGATCTGTCCTGAATCTTCCAACCATTTAAAGGGTGAGTGGATTTCCCCTTTTAAACTTCCAAAGACCACATTCTCCAGGGTGTCTGTCTAAAACTCCTGGTGGAGGACAAAGATCTAGAGATCACGCTAAGGGTGGCCAAATTCTGTGCGTCTGCAATAAAACTTAGGGAACATGCTGTACTACCAAAATGATTAAGGTTTTAAATGACAATTTTAGGTTATATTTTAGTGATCAAGATTTCATATATATTTTAATTGCCGCTATATCTGAATTGTTTCTGTTATACCCAATTGCAATTCAATGTATTCCTCTTGTGTTTTATGATTTTCCTGATATTGTAAGTGAGCCGGAACTGGTCTGTGACCATAATAATAAAAATCAATTCAATACAATTTCCAGGGTGTGAAACAAGGTAGGGTCTATCCCAGATACCACTGGGGACCGAACTTGCCTGGGCCTTCTGGAGGCAAATTGGGGTGGGGGGTCCTTCTGCAAGAGCTAAGGGTCCATCTCCACCCCACAGCCTCAGGCAAAGGGGCTTTCTCATCCCTGGCGCCCAACCCTCCTTTACCTGGAGCTTCCGGGGAAGACACCTGGGGAATTCCTGCCTGCAAAAGAACCCTGCTGCCTCCTACCCTTCAGACGAGATTTCCCCCTTCCTCCTCCTTTCATATGGTTGGCAGCCCCCCCCTCCTTACCTGTGGTCAGGGGAGAGGCCCATGCCAATAATATGCCCGTGGAAATCAATGACGTGGTCGAGCGAATCAAAGAACTTGTCCGAGTTTCTCTCCTCTCCAAGGACGGGGCCTGCGGTCGTCATCTGGTGAGGTGAGATCTGCTTAATCCCTGGGGGAGCACAGAGGGTGGGGGAAGAGGCAAGAAGATCAGGAACAACTTTCTGAGGCCAAGAGATGCTCAACCATGGAACGGTCTCCATCAGAACATTGTGGACTCTCCTTCCTTGGAGGCTTTTAAGCAGAGGTTGGGTGGCCCTCTGTCATGGATGCTTCAGCTGAGATTCCTGCATTGCAAGGGAGGGGGAGGACTGGATGACCCTCAGGGTCCTGTCCAACTCTATGATTCTATGGAAATATTATCAAAATAAAAAACCGACACCAGGGTCTCCATTTTTTACATCAGTGAGTCTCTGGCAGTCTTCAGTGTCTGGGGTCAGACCAGAAGGTCCTGCTTTCAGAAAACTGGGAGTATGAAAATGACAACCACCTTCCCTTTTTCTCCCCAGAAACTAATAATAATATAATAATTTATAATGATAATTTATTATTTATACCCCACCCATCTGGCTGGGTTTCCCCAGCCACCCTGGATGGCTCCCAACAGAATATTAAAAACACGATTAAATACCAAACATTAAAACCTTCCCTAAAGAGGGCTGCCTTCAGATGTCTTCTGAATGTCAGGTAGTTGTTTATCGTTTTGACATCTGATGGGAGGGCGTTCCACAGGGCGGACGCCACTACCGAGAAGGCCCTCTGCCTGGTTCCCTGTAGCTTTGCTTCTCGCAATGAGGGAACCACCAGAAGGCCCTCGGAGTTGGACCTCAGTGTCTGGGCCAAACGATGGGGGTGGAGACGCTCCTTCAGGTATCTTGGGCCGAGGCCATTTAGGGTTTTCAAGGTCAGCACCGACACTTTGAATTGTGCTCGGAAACATGCTGGGAACCAATGTAGGAGAGACACTGTTTTTCACACCGCCCAATAATAATATAATAATACTATAATAATAATTTATTATTTACACCCTGCCCATCTGGCTGGGCTTCCCCAGCCAGTCTGGGTGGCTTCCAACACAATATTAAAAGACAGTAATGCATCAAACATTAAAAGCTTCCCTAAACAGGGCTGCCTGAGCCCCACACAAATACCCCCCCCCCTTACCAATCTGGTGTGGGGAGAAGGCGAGGCAGCCGGTGGTGAAGATCAAGTATTTCTTAGCGCTACCCTCCGTAGACAGCAGGTTGGGCTCGGGGGGCTTCGTCCTGTTCTGTGCCAGGAGCCGGGCGACTTTGGCTTCCATCTGTAGCTCCGTCATGACCGGCCGGACTCGCCCCTCCATGATGTCCGTCAGGAAGCGGCCCAGCCCACTGCCAGCGCCCGCCTGGCTCTCTGCCCCCGAGGAGCCCGGTTCTGGGGCTGCCTTCTGCTTGGCCTGCTGCTGCTGCTCCTCCGCCTGCTCTTCCTCCTCCTCGTTGTCGCTGCAGAGGTTGGGGGCCTGGCAGGGGCTCCTGGTCCCGCCCTCCAAGTGCTCCCCATGGTTCAGGAGGAGGTCAGAAGGGTCGTAGCGGCTGCAGTCTGCCACGGTCACCATCCGGATCTTGCTGGCGTTCAGGTTCTGGATCTTGAACAGCCTCTTCACCACGTTCATGTTCTCGGACTCGACGCCCTGCAAGCCCAAGAGGAGGGAGGTGCTGTGGGTCTCCTTCTGCTGTGACATTTAAGGCAGCTTTACTTGGTCACGGGGGAAACCACGAAAGGGGAGCCCAACACACCTGTAAAGCACACAGGCTTCTATGCAGGCAGCCCCTCGCCTTAGCTTTACACACACACATAAATTAAGTCGTGCTCTCAGAGCTGGGTTCCTCCTCTCCACCAGGCCTGCTCAAGGCTGAGTTTTCCCTGCCCAAACACACTTCATATTGCCAGAGCAAGCAGATTGCCTCAACGATGTCCTTTCCCGTACTCGTTTTGTGCATTTCTCTGCTGCCTATCAAAGCATGCACTTGGATTCCGAATACAGAGGGATGGTGAGGTAGATGGTTCCTTTTCCCTGCAAAAGCCAACAGCCCCCGGCACCCGGGCAGTACGGCAGGGCAATATTTGGTTTTCTACATAGTGATGCATCACCAGCTAAACATTTCAATATACTGATATATCACGATGCCTGAAATAAGGATGGAGCTGCAGAGAGGCACTGGATGGCTTCACAGTTTCCCCCACATTGTGATTTTTGCATAGGGGGCACACACACACACACGACTGGCAATATATATTGCCAGGTCAGAAATTATGAAACCGATATCACGATATGGACTTTGTTTTCAAATATCTCACCCAGCCCTAGCGGGCAGCCCTCCCCCTCGCCCACCTGGAAGGCGTTGTTCAGCCACAGCACAGAGCAGGAGGTGTAGTTCCCCATACGGTGCAGGTTCCCAGAGATCAGGTGGGTCTCGTTCAGCCAGCAGCCGAACACGTCGTAGGGCTTGTTGCGAACCCGGGACAGGAGGGCAAAGTTTTCTGGAAGGAGAAAACGCAGAGAACCTACTATGGCTTTCGTTGTTTTATTATTATTTATTTATGACATTTAAAAACTGCCTTTTATCTTCCAAGGCTCTCCCCTCCCCATTTCATCCTCACAACAACCCTGTGAGGTAGGACTGACCCCTATCAAACTGTTGCCGGTTGCTTTCTACTTCGCTCTAAGTCTCTTCCTCCACAGATAGATGTTTCGCAAGCAGCCTTAAAACTATGCCAGGGGTGGGGCGGAATCTGTGCTACAGGGAACCAGGCGGAGGGCCTTCTTGGTGGTGGCGCCCACCCTGTGGAATGCCCTCCCATCAGATGTCAAAGAGATAAACAACTACTTGACAGTCAGAAGACATCTGAAGGCAGCCCTTTTCAGGGAAGTTTTTAATGTGTGACACTTTAGTCTATTTTTGGTCTTTGTTGGAAGCCGTCCAGAGTGGCTGGGGAAACCCAGACAGATGGGTGGGGTACAAATATATTATTATTATTATTATTATTATTATTATTATTATTATTATTATTTGTTCTGCTACTTGCAAGACCCTGGAGTCCAGTGGGGAGGGGACCTTAGCACAGGAAGAGCGGCCAGTTCCTGTGCAGCTTCTGCCGCCTCTCCCCTCTGCAGAGACTGAACTGCTTTCTGCACATGGCTCCTCTTGCTTGCAAAAGCCTGTTGCCTCTTCAGCACCCAACCATTCCTTCCCCCTCTGACCAGTCCACCACCCCACTCCCCAAGCTCTGAGCCTCCCCCTTCTGTGGCTTCCCTAGGGGGTTTTCTGGCAGGCACTTCCCTCTGTTCCTCCTCATCCAGCCAGTCCTTGACACCAGCAGACTTTGCTAAAGGACAGCAGCTTCCAGGAAGATCATTCTTAAGCTTTGTGGGGTGACAAGGGAGGAACAGCAAAGCCCGTTACTTTTTACCCAGATCGATGACAGCGATCTCGCCTGAGGAAGTAGTCCGGGGCCCCACGAAGACCCCAGAGACAAGGAGGAGGGAATCGTCTGCGTTGAACTGGGAGAACTGGGTGTACTTCCAGTTGTACTTCTTCATGCTGGTGCTGTGGAGCAGGGAGAGAGGCAGGCCATTGTTCCAGATCTGCCAAGAGAAAGTAGGAAAGGGAGGCCCATGATGATGGCGGGGCAGCAAAAGGGCAGCTCTGAGTTACTAGCCCCTATCGCCGAGGAGACACACTTGGAAGAGGACGGGAGATGTCCTCTGAGGAGCCGAGGGCCCAATCTTCTGCTTGTCTCTCCTCTGAAATGTTCCACTGTGTCCCAGTGCAGCTCCCTGCTGATAGACAATTTCACTTGGGTCTCTAGCTGCTGTGGGACTACAACTCCTATCATCCCAAATAGCAGGACCAGTTGTCAGGGATGACGACAACAGCTGGAGGCCCAAGTTTGGGAAACCCTGGTTTAGATTTTTGTCCCTCTCATGATCAGCAACACCCACTCCAGAAATAATGCAATACAGTCAAACCTCGGTTCTTGAACGGCTCAGTTTTTGAACACTTTGGCTCCTGAATGCCGAAAACCCAAAAGTAAACGCTCTGGTTTCCAAACATTTTTCAGAACTCGAATATCCGGCGCGGCCTCTGTTTGAGTGCAAGACGCTCTTGCAACCAAAGGGAAGCCACGCCTTGGTTGTCAGAAGTTTTGGAATCCGGAATGGATTATATTCGGCAACCGAGGTTTGACTGTATAAAAGAGACCATGAATGTTGGTCTTGAGTTGGAGAACTTAGTGTTCCTATGGGAAATCATTGGAAGAGTTGCAGGAATGCAGGAATCTTCTGCCCAACATGAGACTCAAATTCATGACCCTGAGAGGTTACGTGTGTATTTAAAGTACAGGACACACAGTTCTGCCTTAGAATGCCCCCCCCTGCCCTTTCACAGAACCCTAGTGCTGGAAGGGACCCTGAGGGTCATCCAGCCCAACCCACGGCAATACCTGTGTTTCCTCCAGGAAGGTTTCGGCAGCACACATGAGGCTCCCTCGCCTGCTTATGCCACCCTCACAACAACCCTGCAAGGTAGGTGAAGCAGAAAGGATGACTGGGCCCAAATCACCCTGCTCTCTCCAGGGCTGAGGTGGGGCTCTCAAGCTGGGTCTCTCTGCTCTCAGTTCCCGTCACCGACGCAGGGATCAAAACAAGCAACCTACCTTCCAGGGTTGCTGTGAGGATTACGGAGCAAAGCTTCAACTGCTTGAAACACAGTGTGTTATAGTTAGGATTCGTTCCCCCTCTGCCCTGCGTCACCTTAACGGTACAGTCCTTGGAGCAGGAGGCCAGCAGGTAGCCATTGTGGGAGAAGCTGAGGTGGAGGACTTGGTCGCTGTGCTCCGCCAACGTCTGAACTTCCACGCAGGGGATGGTGTCGGACAGCCGCTGGAACTCACCATACCAGGAAGTGGCAGCTGCAGAGGAAGAGGAAGAGGAGGGGGGCAGCAGGACCCACCACCCCTCGCTGAAAACCTGAAGGGATTACCAGACCACCTCCATCAAGCCTCCTTTCCCTCAAGGGGCAGCCATTGCATCAGGCTGCCTCTCCCTCGGGCAACACCAGCCCCGGAAATGGGCCAGCATTTGGCCATCACAGGAGCAACTGTTCAGAAACTGGTGTCCAGGTTTTGATTTTCCTTCTCCCTCTCCTCCCTCTTTCCTTGTGTGCCATGGTCTTGTTTTGTTTTGTGGATTGCAAGCCTGCAGGGGCAGGGACTGTCTTGTTTTGCTTGTATATATGCTGCTCTAGGAGCCTTTTCAGCAGGAGTGCCTAGCACACATGCTCTAAACCAAGGATAGGCAACCTAAGGCCCGTGGGCTGGATGCGGCCCGATCGCCTTCTCAATCCGGACCGCGGACGGTCCAGGAATCAGCGTGTTTTTACATGAGTAGAATGTGTCCTTTTATTTAAAATGCATCTCCGGGTTATTTGTGGGGCCTGCCTGGTGTTTTTACATGTGTGCTTTTATTTGAAATGCATCTCTGAGTTGTTTGTGGGGCATAGGAATTTGTTCATTTCCCCCCTTCAAAATAATAGTCCGGCCCACCACATGGTCTGCGGGACGGTGGACCAGCCCACGGCTGAAAAAGGTTGCTGACCCCTGCTCCAAACAAATAAATGAAATCAATAAATACCCAGAGACCTAGAGTCAGGCAGCATTTCTACTATCCTGCATTATCCTAGCTGGCCTCTGGAGGACATACCTGGGTGTCGTGGGACGTCCCGGGCTACTGGATAGTATCTGTAGAAAAGGTCCTTCCAGAGCACTTCGTCCAGCGCCACGGCATGCCACTGCCGGCACACGAGCCCCGCTGAGAGGACGTCTGAGTAGTCCAAGTACAGGAATATCTCAAAAAGGATGCTGTCAGGGAGAACCCCACTGTCCATCGTGGCATCCTGTCACTGCCAAGCGCCCTGCAAGACTAGGGGAAAGGGGGACAGGTTTAGGCAAAGGATGCTCTAGAACGGTAGGCGAAGAAGCAGCTACAACAAAAAAGAGAGACAGCGTGGTGCAGTATTTGGACTAGGAACCTGGAAACCAGGGTTCAAATCCCTGATCACAGTCGGTGAGAACAAAACAGTGCCTCCTCCTGCAGGCCTGCGATCTTCGAGAAAGAGAGACACATGAGAGGAGAAATGGATGAGGATGGAAGGGCGGGGGGAGAAGCAAACTCAGGCAGCAATCTGTACAATTTCCTGTTGCCAGTGTTAGAAACTGAGATATGGAAGCCAGGAGCTAAATGGCACCTTAAACCATGGTTATGGGAGCAACAATGGAATCCCCCACTTTTTTTATGGCAAGAATACAAAGCTGAAAATGAATGAACTGAGGCGAAAATCTTATGTTCATTTTTCACACGGACTAGTCCTTCCCCTGTCCACCCCCTAATATTCTTAAGAGGGTCTCTTCTCCAGTCTTCAGAGTAGCTGGGGTCCTCCTTTCCTCCCACTCTGCAGTCTTAATCTCAAATTTTAGGCGCCCTACTGTGCCCAGAGCTCAAAAACCGCTTGCGCTAATGAAATTCACTGTCGCAAAATGCACCTAGAACAATGGGAGTTCAGGCGCTGCTTGTTGCCAAAGAACTTGGGAATTTGTAGGGGGAAACCCCCTCTCCCTTCTGCTTCAAACCTTGTGAGGTCTTGTCAGCATGTAACACCTCTGCTCAGAGATGTGCACCAGCTGAGGATTTGCTGCTGGGCCCAGTTCAAGGTGCTAATATGAGCATATAAAGCCCTTAACAACTTGGGACCAATTTACCTAGCAGATTGTGGGTCTACTGGTGCCCACCGGCTTTCTTCAGGTGGCAGAACTGGCCCTGTGGAACAGGTCTTATGTGGCAAGAACCTGGTCGCTTAATGTGGCAGCCCTGGCACTTTGGAGCTCCCTGCCCCTTGGGCCCAGGCAGGTGCCATCTGCTAAAAAATTCCCTGCTTAGATAAGCTTCACCCAGATGCTTAGGAAATCAAGGCCATTGCCATCTGCTTGAGTATTTTCACAACGGTGCGTTTTTAAATGTAGGGTTGTGGGTTCCCCCTCTATTTTGCAGTTTTATCTTTTAAAAAATAATAATTTTTATTTGATTTTACAAGTGTAAAATTAGAAAAATAAAAAAAATACATATCCACATTTAGAGATTTCTCTGAATCTCCAGACTTCCCACTCTCCCTTCCGTGGGTCCCATTGTCAGTTTTATCTTATTTTTGCTGGTTTTCTGCAATGGGGTGGTGCATAAATGTTAGGAAATAAATAATAATAAATAACAAACCAGCCAAAAATGCCTCCTGCCCCCCCCCCCAGAGACCCTCCCCCTCTTCCCCCCCCCCCCCCAACTCCCCTCTTGGGCCTTTTGACTGGTTTGTTCTGGTTCTCAGCCCCCAAACTGGTCCCCCTCCCCCACACCCATACAGACTCCCCTCCCCCTCGCATCTCTTTGGGGACCCCTCCCCCCCCGGCATCCCCTCCCCCCCGCATCCCAGGCGACTCCCCCCACCCTTCCCCCCCACAACAACAGACCTCCTACCAGCTGCTTCCTACATCATTTCCGGAAGGGCCCTTCCGCTTCCGGCCGCTACCGTCAGAAGCCGCCGTCCCTTCCACACTCTATGCTTAGCCCCTCTAGGCATCCTTTCTCTGTGGTTCCCCTCCCTCGTCCGCCGCTCTCCCTGCGCAGGCGCGCGGGAGAAGACGAGCCCGGAGACGCCGGGGGGGGGGGGAAAGCAATTCGCTGTTTGGCCACAAGAGGGCGCTCGGCCGCGGCGCCTCCGGGCGGAATATTGTGCATTGCAGAATCAAAATGGGGGTTTTGGGTTTAATTGAGAGAGAGGGAAGGAGAACTCGTGAAGATGGGTCCACATTAAAACATATTGGTCATTATGTTACTGTTATAAGAATTTTAAGGTCTCATTATATATGAATGAGACCTTAAAATTCTTATAACAGTAACATATTTTTTAATACTGTATATATATTAGATGTTCATAAATGTACCAAGCAAACACATACAAAAATAAAAAAAATTATCTCCAGTAGCACCTTAAAGACCGACTAAGTTAGTTCTTGGTATGAGCTTTCGTGTGCATGCACACTTCTTCAGATACACAGTGTGGATGCACACGAAAGCTCATACCAAGAACTAACTTAGTTGGTCTTTAAGGTGCTACTGGAGATAATTTTTTTTGTTTTGACTATGGCAGACCAACACGGCTACCTATCTGTAACATACAAAAATGTAAAACACATGTCTGAAACCCACAGAAAAGTCCTGAAACCATTTTCTCTCTCCCAAAATGACCTCAAATATTTCTCTGCAAGGTCGAAGGAAATGGGAAATCTCCCCATTGTCTCTTTCACAAGTCCTGTCTTAAGGGCACATTAAAGAGATGAATAGGGTGTGATCCTGTGACCTGGATTCAGGAATGGAGCAACAAAAGAGTGGCCAGGATGCCCAGGGAATCCAGTCAAGCAACCTAGCAGACAATTGGGGGGGGGGGGGACAACGCGCTCAGATTTCTGTTGTAGTCCGCCCCTCCTGTGATGTATGTATGATGTATTGGGGTAGGTGGTCCTGGGATACACCCCTTCTGTGATGTATGTATGATGGGGGTGGTCTTGAACTGGAGGGTGGGAATTTCAAAAGTCTATATAGGAGTTTGCACACCACTGTTCTCGGTTCCTCTCCTTCCTCCTCCGTGTGAGGGGAGCACCCTGTTGCAACAGCTTTAATAAAGATCAGGCTTACTAGCTGCTTTGCTTCTCAATATTCTCTGATTGGCCTCTGTTATTTTCTCCTACCAATAGAGAACCTACAAAAGGACTCTATATGGGCTCTTGGATACCCCATAAGGGAAAAGGACCAGTTTTTCTCTCATAACAGTTACTATTTGTGTTTGTGGGATGTTTCCACAAAACGGCAGCAGTCCTTGCAATACTTTTTTTAAAAAAAGATATGCACAAGTTTTGATTTTTGTTTTTTTAGAGCTAAGGATTGTGAATTGTGAGGTCAGAAGGCCATGAGACAAAGATATGGGCAGAGGTTATAATTGCACAATTAACCATGGCCAGAGAGGGAGAGAGAGTTGCCGATAACACAAGTATCCTGGCATTGGTACACCAATGAGCACATGCTGAGTTATTTACACTCTGCAAACCAAAGCTTGGTTCAGATTCAGAATTGAGCTTGAACTGTAACTCTGCCGTTTCCCACCGAAACCTTTGTTCCACCCTGGTCATATTAAAGTCAATTGTAACAGGGAAAAAGAAGTAAATCCCTCTTGCAACAAGGAAAGAAATCGCCAGGGAAAGAAATAGTAATCTCCACGGAGCCTCCGCAACACCTGTCCAGCTGTGTCCACTGTGTGAAAAGGAATGGGGAGTTAGAGGTGGCCTCATCTAAATAGCCCTGAAACGGAGGCATAAAACTGGGGAGGGCTGTTGCCATCTTGCCTTCCTATTGGGGTAGCCTTGGCTAAGCTGGTGCCCTCCAGATGTGCTGCTGGGGGAATGACAGGAGCTGTGGTCCAAAATAGCTGGATGATATAGTTCCGTTCCACCTTAAAAGGTTACAGGCATGACTGTTTACTTCCAGCACTTGCTGGGAACTTCTGTTTGTATATTGCTTTTGCTTTTAGCTGTTTTGCTGGAGACGAAGGGAAGCAGACATGTTTTCCTTTGTTCCTGAACTATGCTGAATAAATGCTGTAAATACGCTTACACATGTCTCTGTCCACCACTTCTGCTGTAGGAAGATTTATTCACTCTGCTGATAGAGCGTGCACAGGTCTCTAAACGTATCTGAGGCTCGTGTCGCTGATTGATGCTGTTCCAAGGGAGACCGGTGATTGTCCGGCTGCCGGCCGGTGGCTGGAGCCAGCTGGGGGCCTGCCTGATGCCCCCATCTCCCCAGCAGTATCCCACCCCACCCCCAGTTGGCCAAGGCTGCATTCGGCCATCTGACACGCCACTGTGGGAAACCAAGATGTTGGTCTGATGTCTGCAGGACTCCTTATGAAAGCAGGCACATCACAGCACAACACCTAGGCTAATTGATGGAACTCACTGCCACAAGATAAGGTAGTGGTCATTTTGTCAAGGGGAGGGGAGATTAGGCAAATTTCATGGGGGAAAGGCAGCCTTGATGGTAACTGATCGAAGGCAATATGGAACCTCCAGGTTTGAAGAGAACCAGAGGTTTTGCCATGAAGATCCTGGGATGGGAGGTGGGGTGGACAATCTATGCAGACCACTTGTATTTTTATTTAAAGCAGAATAAGACAGATGTACACACCTCTGCTCCACTCCCCTTTTCATGGCGGCGCCAGGGAAGTCTCTGCTGTCTGCTGACAGGCGTCGATTTCACAAGCTAGCGAGACTTTGCTCCCTTTGGGTCAGCCCTGGCTTCAGACTTCCAGGAAGACTCATAGGGCTGGTTAATGACTGACCAGCTCTCGCCCCCTCCTCTCCTGCCCCACAAGCTCTTTGCAGTCCGGCCATGGGTCCCAACTCGTTCCCTTTCGTCCTCTTGTTCCCCCTGCTCCTTGCTGCACCTGGCGCTGCCCGGCGTCCCCAAAAACGCCCAGCCCCAGAGAATCCCATCGACAAGATTGACGTCCAGGCCAACTTCGATCTTGGCCAGGTGAGCAGATGGATTTGGAAAGGGAAACAGAATTTCTTCTGGGGTTGGAGTGGGGCAAGATAGCTGAGCTAGAGCTGTCCAAAACTGCCTCTCAATCATTGGCTGAGATGCTGTGATGTCATGGAATGCCCTGCTTCTTTGCCCTCCGGGATGTTTCTAAAGGTGGCTGCAAGATATTAATTGGAGTGTTTTCCTCGCCTGTCGCACCAGCCGGTGCTCCTGGATCTCACCGGAAGGGTTTTCGTTCATCTCCTGTTGACAGCAAATCCTCTTTAATATCTGCGTCAGAAGGAAGGTTCCAGAAAGAGCTCTGTCCAAATGTCCTGGAGCAATCTGGACCCTGTCCCTGCCCTCCTCTCAGGATGGCGTTTCTTACAACCTTGTGCTTTACCTTTCTGTCTCTGTCTTGCACACCTGGCAGGTGTCAAGCCAGTCACAAAGGCGTCCTCAGTCCAATCTGGGTCCACAGGTGAAGGGGAAGCCAGGAGGAATGTCCTTCCCAACAACCCCAGCCTCTTGAAAAAACACCCCTGAGCTTGTGTGCTTTGTGGAGAGCCTTGCTCCGTAATGTGATATCTACACACTGGCGGGATATGGCACACCTTGGTTCTCAAATTCTAAATTTGATCCATGCCAAGTAATTCCATTTAGCTTAGATAATTTAAATCCACCTGTCACACCCCATGACAAAGTTTAAAAGGCAAAGGACCGAAAATCTGTTGGTTGTTAAGGTGCTACAAGACTCAAAGCTTTTGCAAGTTGTCTATGCTTTCCAGTGTGATTTGGGGCAGAAAAGGCTAACGGGGTGACCTGCAGATGGTGATGGACAGCTCCCATCATCCCTGACCTTTGCTGGGGTTTATGGAAGTTGTGGTCCAAAACAGATGGAGGACACCAGGTTGGATATCCTTGGTTTGGAGGAACAAACAAATGAACTCCCCCCCCCCAAAAAATCTTTTTTTAAAAAAATCGTTCAACAATATTGTTAGTGTTATTTACACTCTCACACTCAGTGGGCTGTATCCAACCAAGTTCTACTCAAGAGGATTTGTTGTTGTTTAGTCGTTTAGTCGTGTCCGACTCTTCGTGACCCCCTGGACCAGAGCACGCCAGGCATTCCTGTCTTCCACTGCCTCCCGCAATTTGGTCAAACTCATGCTGGTAGCTTCGAGAACACTGTCCCACCATCCCGTCCTCTGTCGTCCCCTTCTCCTTGGGCCCTCCATCTTTCTCAACATCAGGGTCTCTTCCAAGGAGGCTTCTCTTCTCATGAGGTGGCCAAAGTACTGGAGCCTCAGCTTCAGGATCTGGCCTTCCAGTGAGCACTCAGGGCTGATTTCCTTCAGAATGACAAGGTTTGATCTTCTTGCAGTCCATGGGACTCTCAAGAGTCTCCTCCAGCACCAGAATTCAAAAGCATCCATTCTTCGGCGATCAGCCTTCTTTATGGTCCAGCTCTCACTTCCATACATCACTACTGGGAAAACCATAGCTTTGATTATACAGACCTTTTTTGGCAAGGTGATGTCTCTGCTTTTTAAGATGCTGTCTAGGTTTGTCATTGCTTTTCCCCTCCAAGATTTCTCTGATGAAAAGAGAGACACCCTAGGTTGTCCCAAGTTGACTCTCTCTCTCTCTCCTCCTCCAGTTTGCCGGGAAATGGTTCCTGGTCGGGGTGGCCTCGCGATGCAGCTACTTGAGTGAGAACAGCCACCGGCTTGAAGCAACCAACCTGGTGGTCTCTGTGGGTGGCGCAAGCTCTCAGGGATCCTTGTTGGTGAGCACCTTCCGCCCTCTGTAAGTATCTGAGGAAGCCGGTGGGATCCGCTGGGCCCAGATGAATGGGGTGTGGAGGAAAGGCCATCCTCTTTGTTGGTCCCCAAGAATCATAGAACGGTAGAGTTGGAAGGGACCCCCTGGGTCATCTAGTCCAACCGCCTGGATTAGAGGAATCTCAGCTACTGTTGGGATTTTTCTACCACGTGCCATTCTGTGCAGCTTCACACAAAGCAGTTAGAAGGTGGCCGAAAGCCAAGGATGGCTGAGCAGAGGAGTTATTCTGCCTAGAGATATGGGACCTTGGATACAGCTCTACCGTTGGTTGAGGTTTCACACAGGCATGATGACTTATGACCTTACTGACTGGATAGTGTTGTTGGTCAGTATGGTGTTCTGAGAGTCGTTTGGAGTTTGTTAAGAGAGAGCTAGTTAAGATCCGTATCTGTTCTTGTACATAGTAACTTGTAGAGTCTGCTGTTTTAAATAATCACCTCTAAGTAACCAAGTTACTGGTAGCAGCGTCTTGTTCCTGCTTCGTCCATCCTGCCTGCAACTGATTGCTTTCTGGAACTCTGCGTATGCTCTGCTAAGGTCTGGCTAAGGTCCTGCAACAGGTCAAAGTTGCGAAACACCAATAGCTACAACATCCCTGGCAGATGGCCATCGAACCTCTGCTTAAAAACCTCCAAGGAAGGAGAGTCCACCACCTCCTGAGGGAGACCGTTCTACAGTTGAATAGCTCTTACTGTCAGAGAGTTTTTCCATGGAGAACTATGTCTGCCACCTTTGGAGGAAATCCAGTGAGGTATAAATTGGTAACCCAAAGGAATGCTCTTTCAAGCAACTATTACATGCACACACAGAGCCAATGCCTTTGTTTTTTTTCTGGGGAAGTAGGGATGTGTTTTTCTGGTGCTGGCTGTTCCTAGGCAAACAGCCTATGGAACAGGATCCGGCCTGACGTGGACTGGCCGCGGGAATACTGCCCTGAATGCTTGGTCTTCTCCTCCATCTCCGCAGGGACGGCGTCTGTTGGAACATCCAGCAAACCTACTTCCCCACCAAGATTCCTGGCAGGTTCCTCTTGAAAGGTGGGCGAGGATTGGGGTGGTTTTGCCCATGGGGACCTCCCTCACATTTCTCCCAGTTCCCCCTTCCCCTGAGCAATAAACCTCAGCTTTTCTACTACTGCACGTGTTTCAAGCACTCCCAGTTGATATCTATAGAACACCTACAGCATGGGTAGGCAACCTAAGGCCCAGGGGCCGAATCCGGCCCAATCACCTTCTCAATCCGGCTCACGGACGGTCCGGGAATCAGCGTGTTTTTACATGAGTAGAATGTGTGCTTTTATTTAAAATGCACCTCTGGGTTATTTGTGGGGCATAGGAATTCGTTCATGTATTTTTTAAAAAATAAAGTCCGGCCCTCCACAAGGTCTGAGGGACAGTGGACTGGCCCCCTGCTGAAAAAGTTTGCTGACTCCTGCACAGCAACCCTGGGCACAACCATCCTTCCCACGTCGCCAGGCGCATTTATTCTATAAAGTAGAGCTGGCCAAGGGAGTTTTGGGTGGAGCTGAAGGTCTGTGTCTTAATGCTTCTGCTGCCATGTTGTTGAAGGGCAAATCTGCTGTCTCACTAGTACCATTAACTCCTCCTGAGTTGGGTTGAAGAAAGAGTCCAAAAGTTTATTTACTGCAGTAAATAGGTTCAGTGCAGTCTCTTCCACAAAGGCTGAACGGAGGGGGGGGTGTCACCCCCCTGGACCTTTTATAGGGTTTGCAGACCAAGAATCCATATAAAGTCCAATCAAAATGCTGTAAACATCAGCAGAGGGTAGCTGGCAAAACACGCATTGGATGCAACTGTCTGGATGTCCAGCCTGCAACCTGACGTGTGTCCAGCCCTTCTAGGGCCCCCCCTCACTTCTAAAGTTTTGAAGCCCAAATAGATATAACCTACATACTGAAAAGAAAGGGAGAATTGTAGTCTGAGGTTTATGTTTACATAGATAACAAGTCCCTGCCCTGTTCAGGGAAGTTTTTAATGTGTGACATCTTAGTGAATTTTTGGTCTTTGTTGGAAGCCGCCCAGAGTGGCTGGGGAAACCCAGACAGATGGGTGGGGTACAAATAAATTATTATTATTATTATTATTATTATTATAATTATTATGCATAAGGGAGTCGTCCTTGGTAAGCTGGCACGGCCAGACTTCCGTAAATCTTCTACTTCAAAATGTCATTCTTATCTGGTGTCTTCAGCAGCCAAGCAGCAACTGGGCTATGTGTCTTTTATGAACAAAAGGGAACTGCTATGAGCCAAGGAAGCCAAAGGTTTTTAACTGAACCCCAAAGTCTCATTCATTTGGGGCCTTTTATAGGTTTCTCACACAAAGCATATTTTGGAGCTCTTGGCCCACCCCACGCTGTCGCTGCCCAGGCAGGAGTGCAACCCGTTTCGTTTTACGACAAATATTCTACAAAGCAAGCCAAACTCTGCTCCATCAGGTCTCTATACTGGGGGAACGTCACCTGTTGGATTTCTGCCTGCTGTGCTGCTCTTTAAAGGCACAGGGGCAAAAGTGCCTCAGAAGACCTTTGCTTGCAGGGGAGTAGGCAAAGCGCCATTTCTCCATGCGCTGACCTAGGGCGCTCTGTGTATTCCCCCCCAAAGGCCGTGGCAGCCCTGTGGACGTGGTGGTGGTGGAAACGGATTATAGCAGCTACGCCATCGTGTATTACCAGAAAGCCCGGAAGATCTCAGCGAAGCTTTATGGTGAGGACTCCTTGGAATCGCTGTGCACGTTTCTGGTGGCCTGGAAACATTCCTGAAGGAGGGAGGGGAGCTCTGTCTAAGCTCAGCCTTGAGAGCTAAAGAGAACCCACAGAGGCAGTGCACCTCCAAGTATCAGTGGTGGGGCAAAAATGAGGAAAGGTCTTCAAGCCCCTCTTGGGAGACCCCTGGAAGCAGTGGCAAGAAGGACACCGGCCCAGTTTGCCCGTGGTCTCAGTCAGCAGGACTCTGCTTATGCCCTTGTTAGCCAGGATAGGAATGGAGCCCCCAGGCTCAGCGGTAAAGGTAAAGGGACCCCTGACCATTAGGTCCAGTCGTGGCCGACTCTGGGGTTGCAGCGCTCATCTCGCTTTATTGGCCGAGGGAGCCGGCGTACAGCTTCCGGGTCATGTGGCCAGCAGGACTAAGCCGCTTCTGGCGAACCAGAGCAGCGCATGGAAATGCCATTGACCTTCCGGCCAGAGTGGTACCTATTTATCTACTTGCACTTTCGAACTGCTAGGTTGGCAGGAGCAGGGACTGAGCAACGGGAGCTCATCCCATTGCAGGGATTCGAACTGCCGACCTTCTGATCGGCAAGTCCTAGGCTCAGTGGTTTAATCCACAGCGCCACCCACGTCCCTTGGCTCGGGGTAGTCTACTTCAAAAGTGCTAGATGCTAGGGGTAGACTTTTGCTTCTCCTTCCATAGAAACAGGACTCTGTTTTCGCACTTTCAATTGTTCTCTGAGATGTGGAGGAAAAGGGGCGAGCAGGACAGTCTGGGATCAAATCAGAAACCGGGACGGCTTTTGTAGTTCCAGGACTGTCCCTAGGAAATTGGGACACTTGGGGGGGTCTGCATTCAGCCGCTCACCCTGCAGAGATGCAGGCAAATTGCCCCAAGGTTTCCCGTTGCTTCTCTGTATGAATCACTGCCCTAGGCATCTCTCCATCCACGCCAGAGGCATTCCAGGAGCAGAGACTTACGCCAAGAGACTTGTTGACAGAGCAGCGCATACTCACCTCAGACATTGCAGAACTGGACCTTTCCATGGGTAGGAGGGGGGAATTGTGATTTGCCTGTCAGCTGCTTAGGGAACAAAGACAACATTAACGCTTCACTTAAATTTATGAAAGGACGGGCCATCCGGGTGAACGACGCCGTCACGGCTAAATTTGAGCAGCGTGTGGCTGGCATAGGCCTGAACGAGGACACGACCTACTACTTCCCTGTCTATGGTGAGTAGAGGATGGGGCTATAATTTCTGGGGTCCGGCAGGGATAGTGAAGAGTAAGTGGGTTCCCACGAGGCAAGGCATAGTGATGACAGCAAGAACCTTTCTTGAACTACATAACTGGGAAACAGGGGCAAAGCAACTGCTTATATACATTTCAGAAGGCCTGGGCCACTCCCACTCCCAACATGATTGGCTGTCTAAACTTCCAAGCTGCGAATCACGACTCAGAGTTCAAGGGCCAATGGCAGAGGCCCAAATCCTGAAGTGTTCTGTGATTGGACACCATGTATCGAATCAGAACACAGGAGCTCAGATTCCTTAGTCCAGAGTCAAGCTCAGGCAAACACAGACCCCTGAATACATAACACTGAACATGCAGAAGTCCCCTGGCCCTCCACAAGTTATGGGGAAAGACCCCCCTCTGCCAGAGAGGCCCATCCCCTTGGTGCCATTATTCTTGGGTGACATAGTGGACTTGACAGGTCTCTGGATTTGGGGACCCTGCAGATCCTGACACCATTGGATGCCTCAATGAATGCGTTATGGGGTGAGGCTGCAGTCAAGGGCTCACGTTCTGCCCTTAGAAAGTCCCCGGCTGCTAGCACTTTCAACGTAGAAGAGAGGAGTGATTGACTATGAGGTCATTTCACACCCACGAAAGGCTATGGGCCCATTCGGGGTTTTAAATGCCATGAGGTTACCGCTCCACCCCACCCCCCGGATAATTAACCACGAAAGCCAAAATCTGGAATCCCCCCCTCCTTGTGCCAAAGTTTTGCTGTTGCTATTCAGCAAAAACCCCACATTTTGCAGCACCCCAAATCTGAGTAATTGATCCCTCAAACACGAGGCTGACACTCAAAAATCCGACAGTGTCCAAATCACTCTAAACTGGTGCCAAGTTTTGGCAACAGTTTTGCAGTGAAAACCCCATGTTTTGCAGAGCCCCACAAGCTGAGTCCCCTGGACTTGTGCAGAGTGTTTTCCCCTTATCATCATAAAGTTGTGATGCTGCAAAATATTCCAGGCTGTGGATTTTGCTCCCCCTGCCTTTAATTTCAATATATAAAGAAATTCATGCACCATGGTATGCCATGTTGCTGTCATTGATTAAATCTTATGTTTGGGTGCGGGTGGAGTTCCCCAGCAGGTTTTCTTTACTCTCCACAACTGAGATAATTGCTCATTTTTCTTCCTTTGGTCCTTTCCCTCAGGGTTTTGCGACTCGGCTGACCAGTTCCACATCCTCAATGGTGAGTTGCAAATTCAACTGCGTCTTCCCTGCTAAATAAATAAATAAATGAAAGTAAATCAGAACCAGAAAAGCTACAGGACTTTCTGTGGCAACTCAAGAATCACGGTAAAACAAGTGCTGATTCAAATAGGCCAAGTGTAAAATAGCCTGTTCACACAAAGAACGTGGTATGTTTGAGTTTATTCACCTTGCTGAAGAACGCAGAAATATCAAAGATCCCTTTTGACTTCAAGGAAGACTCTGCTGTTGCGCAGACTTTCTAGCCAAATAATCAGGGATGCATACTGAATTGATTTCAGACTTTTATTAGGAATAACTGCATTTTCAGCTGCAAACTCTGTTTGACAACAAACAAACTTGTTAAAATTGACTTCATTTATGAAGCTGTAAACTGGAGGAAAGAAAAACTGCAAAGTAAGAAACAGTAAATATTAGCAATATAATACGTTTATATAAATAGTGACCATTTTAATTATCAACCATGACTTAAAGACCAGAAACAAACGTGCTTATTAAGTGAAAAAACCACACAAAATTTGGGGTGGGTGGGAACCAACAGAATTCTGCAATGGGTCGGGAACATGAGCCAGGAGGACCTGATACTCCCTCAGGTTCGCAGCTGAAACTTCACGTCCAGGTGAGCTTGCCTTGCCAAGGTCATGATTTCCGACAGCTTCACAGCCATCTCAGCAGCTTTGTCCAAGTCGTCACACGCCAAGATCTTCAAGCCACTCTCTGCTATCAAGGCCTTGCCTGCCTCCACCTGCGTCCCTTGAAGCCTCACGATGATCGGGGTGCTCAGCTCCAGCTCGGTGGCCGCCATGATGATCCCTTCCGCGATGATATCGCACCGCATGATGCCGCCGAAAATGTTCACCAGGATGGACTGGACCCTGTCGTCTGAAGTGATGAGCTTGAAGGCCTCTTTGACCTGCTCGGCTGTGGCGCTGCCTCCGACATCCAGGAAGTTGGCCGGTGTCCCTCCGTGGAGCTTGATGATGTCCATGGTCGCCATTGCCAAGCCGGCGCCATTCACCAGGCACCCAATGTTCCCATCTAGCCCCACGTAGTTCAGATCCACGCTGGCCGCCTCTCGGTCCCTCGTGTCTTCTTGGCTCCAGTCCTGCAGCGCGAAGATCTTCTTCTGGCGGAACGCCGAGTTGCTGTCGAAATTTATCTTGGCATCCATGCACATCACTTTCCCCGTAGAGTCCTCCACCATGGGGTTGATCTCCACCATGAGGGCATCGTACTTAATGAAGATGTTGTAGAGCTTCATCATATTGTCCGCAGCCTCATCCGCCACCTTGGCGGGGAAACCCATCTTCTGGGCGAGCTTCAGGGCCTGGTCCTTCCGGATGCCTTCCACAATGTCAACGGGCTCCTTGACGATGGCTTCGGGGTCCTCGGCGGCCACGTCTTCAATGTTGACACCCCCCTGAGAGCTGCCGATGAGCACGGGGCCCTGGAAGGACCTCTCCATCGTGATGGCAAAGTAGTACTCCTTCCTTGGGTAGCGGCGCTCGCAGACGAGGACTTGGTTGCAGATCCGGCCCTGCTGTCCCGTCTGCTTGGTGAAGAGCTTCTTGCCGATCATTCTGGAGGCGATCTCCCGGGCTTCTTCCGGAGAGGAGACAATCTTCACCCCTCCTTTCAGGCCCCCTTCGAATGTCCCTTTGCCCCGGCCGCCAGCCAAAACCTGCGCCTTCACCACTATGTCTTCCGTCCCAATCTCTTTCGCTGCCTTATAAGCTTCTTCTGGCGTCTTGGCCACCAGGCCGTTAGGGACGGAAACGCCAGCTTCTTTCAGCAGCCCCATGCTCAGGTACTCATGCAGAGACAAGCTCCTCCGCTGCTGTGCTTGCAGCCCAAGGCCTTTAAACCACCCTGGGCTTCCACCAAACACCAGGCAACCTTCTCTGGCCATCAGGCCAGCCACTCTCAAGGTCCACCGGCAGATCATGGAGGCTGATTCTCGTTCCCTTCTTTGGAGATTTCTCTTGCTCCTGCTCAGATCTCCTCCAACAGACCTTCCAACTGTCATTTTAAGGCGCAGGGCATTTCCCAAGATTCCTTCTTTAACGGTCCTCAACCTGCCTTCCCATTGGCTAGGGCCAAGATTCCACGATGACATCACCATCCTGACTGGACACGCCTCTTTGGTGTCTAAATGATGTTATTGTAGTGGGACACCCCTTAAGATTTGTGGGTGGTGTGATAGCTTACAACAGTGGGCAGGAGCGGATGTGATGTTTGTTTGCAATATTTACTTTCCCCACCCTGAAGAAGTGCAGAGTTTATGGTTCTACCAAGGAATGCACATATGCCAATTGGGCACGTCACTTTAGGGGGTGAAACTTAATTATTTAAAATTTCTTCAGTGAGAATTTCTTAAAAAAATGCTTTTGGGTGTCAGAAATTAAAGCTTGCTATTATTTTAGTGGCTGGACCCACATTTAGCTTGGTAAATCTACGTTTGGTTAAAAATCACACAAACTTTCCTTGGAAAACCAAAGACTTTTAATTTTACCTTCTGAAAATGTCAGGTAATGCTAAATAAATAATAATCAATATAAAATAAAACTGCAAGTACTTGGCAGTTATTCCTACGCAGTTCTACACACATTTCGCTTACTAATTATGTTAATTTAACTAAAATAGCTTTTGAATTCCCAAGTTGTGTTGCAACTTGTTAGCACCCCCGAGTTTTGGAATGTGAAAGTTGGAAAGTTCAGCATGTCCTAATAAAGTGAACTTGGCCCGGCGGCAAATGGGCAACAAGGGCAGATCTCTCAGCACAGGTGTGGTGTGCTGGCAAGGCCACCCTCCCATCAGCAATTGTGCTGCAGCATTCTGCAGTCACTGGTGTTATATAAAAAACCCTGCTTCTTTTCCCTTATGGGGTATTCCAGAGCCTGTACAGAGTCCTTACGCGGGTTCCCTATTGGTCAGAGAAAATAACAGAGGCCAAGCAGAGAATATTGAGAAGCAAGGCAGCTAGTAAGCCTGATCTTTATCAACTGCTGCCACAGGGTCTCCTGCTCACCCCACGCAGGAGGAAGGAGGACCCCAGAACAATGGTGCACAAGCCCTTATATAAACTTTGGAAATTGCCCACCCTGTAGCTCAAGACCACCCCAAAAAACATCATGCATACATCACAGAAGGGGGCAGCCTACAGCAGAAATCCGGTTTGCCAGGATACTTGATAATGGTCACTGATGGCTTTACCTGGGCAGCCTGGCCATTCTTTTGTGATGGTAAATGCATCAATTCCTGAATCCAGGCCACAGGCTCACCCTATTCATACACAAGTTACAGGATCTGTAAGCAAAAAGACAAAGGGACGGCCTTCTTCCTTGCAGAGAAATATTTGAGGTCAATTTGGGAGTCAAAATGGTTTGTGAGAGTCAAAATGGCTTCAGGACTGCTCTCCTGTACTATTTCAGGCACGTGGTTTATATACTTACGTACGTGTTTGCCTTGTACATTTATGAGCGTTTATTTTATATTTGGGCGTAGCTCATAGCTTCTCTGAGTTATTCAAGCCCCTTCGCCACGGCAAGGCAGTCATCCATGAAGAGGATTTGGGACCTTAGAATTCTGATAGCGCTGGGTTGTGATTCCTGCATTGCAGGGGGCTGGACTGGATGACCCTCAGGGTCCCTTCCACCTCTACAGTTCTATGATTCTATGATGTCACTGAGAACTCTTTGCCCTGGCCAATGAGAAGGCCAGGGAGGTGGACTGTTGGAAAAAGAACTTTGGGAAGTCTCTCTCCAGGGGCCAGGTGGCAAGTCTGGGAAGGAGAAGAAGTTGGGGAAAGTGGGTGACAGCTACCTCCATGATCTGCAGGCAGGCAGTCAGCATGGTGAAGCTGCTGGGGAGGACCGCCATGCCCAGGGTGCTGGGTGGGAACCCAGGATTTAATAGCCACGGGCTGCCCACGCAGCAACAAAGGAGCTTGTCTCTGCACGAGTACCTGTGCATGAAGCTCTTGAAAGACGCTGGCATTTCCGTTCCCTACGGACTGGTTGCGAAGACACCGGAAGAAGCCTACCAGGTGGCAAGAGACATAGGCACCACGGACCTGGTGGTTAAGGCGCAGGTTTTGACAGGAGGGCGGGAGAAGGGGACCTTTGAGGGCGGCCTGAAAGGAGGAGTGAGGATTGTCTATTCTCCGGAAGAAGCCCGGGAGATCGCCTCCCTGATGATTGGCAAGAAGATCTTCACCAAGCAGACGGGAGAAGAGGGCCGGATCTGCAACCAAGTCCTCATCTGCGAGCGCAGGTACCTCCGGAGGGAACACTACTTTGCGATCATGATGGAGAGGTCCTTCCAAGGCCCCGTGATCATTGCCAGCTCCCAGGGGGGCGTCGCCATCGAAGACATCGCGGCGGGGAAACCTGAGACCATCATCAAGGAGCCCGTCGACATTGTCGAAGGCCTTCGGAACGACCAGGCCCTGAAGCTCGCCCAGAAGATGGGCTTCCCTTCTAACCTGACGTACGACGCTGTGGACAATATGATGAAGCTCTACGACTTCTTCATTCAGCACGACGCCCTCATGGTGGAGATCAACCCCATGGTGGAGGACTCTACGGGGAAAGTGATGTGCATGGATGCCAAGATCATTTTCGACAGCAACTCGGCGTTTCGCCAGAAGAAGATCTTTGACCTGCAGGACTGGAGCCAGGTGACGGAGGAAGACAGAGATGCCGCCCACGCAGAGCTCAACTACATCGGCTTAGACGGGAACATTGGGTGCCTGGTGAATGGCGCCGGCTTGGCAATGGCTACCATGGACATCATCAAGCTCAACGGAGGAACCCCGGCCAACTACCTCAACGTTGGAGGCGGCGCCACCGTGGAGCAAGTGACGGAGGCCTTCAAGCTCATCACATCCAACGGAAACGTGCAGGCCATCCTGGTCAACATTTTTGGGGGGCTCATGAGGTGCGACGTCATCGCACACGGCATCATCATGTCGGTCAAAGACCTGGATCTCAAAATACCGATCGTCATGCGGTTGCAAGGCACGCGGGTCGAAGACGCGAAGGTTTTGATCGCCGAGAGCGGCCTGAGGATCTTGGCCTGCGACGATCTGGATAAGGCCGCCAAGATGGCCGTGAAGCTCTCGGCAATAATGAACCTGGCAAGGGAAGCAGAAGTGGATGTCATGTTCCAGTTGCCACCCTGACGGAGCAGATCTTTCTGGCTTATTTCTGCAAAAGACACATAAACCCCCTCGTGGTCTCAGTTTTCCACAATAATCTCCCCCAACCCTGTTTTGTGTGTGTGTCAAGGTCTGAGTTGTTTAATAAGCACATACAGATTGGATCTTGAACTTACAGGTGCTAATATAATAATTTTCATGTAAATTATTATATTGCCAAAATTTATTCTTCATGGCAGGCTCCCCCACCGCCCAGTTTACAGTCGCAAAAATGATGTAATCCTCAACAAGCGTAAAAGAGCTTAAATCTTAAAATACATTTCATCCAAATAAAAGTCTACAATCAATTGGATTTTTGGAATTGTCTCCCTGATTATTGGACATGTATGACAGCAATATCCGTACTTCCATATGTGAGCAACATTTTTTCTGCTCTAATGAAGAACGGATGAATCTGTCAAATGTGGTTTCTCGTTTTCCCTTTCTTTTCCAGTTCTCCACAGGTCTGCATCAGTTTGCAAAAAGTTTTCTTGAAAATTTAGCAGAATTTTAGTGCACACATATCTGATGTACTATTGCATAATGCACATACATTTGCAACCAACTTAAACTAATAGAATATGTTTTTGTAACGCGCCCCCCCAAGGCACCAAGCTGAATTAAAGAGATGCCTGCACCCCACTTTCCAGTCACTTCATTATTACTTTTAAAGTATTTATTTCGTTTTTCAGATTAAGATTTTACAGCCACATATCCAACATACAACATAAAAACTAGTCTCCCAGGAATCTCCCAGACTTCCCTCCTTCCCTTTGTGGGTCCCACTGTTAATCCTATCTTCCTGCATCCTTTATGACAATCCAAATCTTTCACCTCTCCATTGTGTCCAAAATTCACCTTTAAACTATGAGTGATATTCCAATCCTACTAAGGATTTAAACTGTTTACAATGGTCTTTAAGATAAGTTATAAATGTTCCTCATTCCTTATTGAAATTTTGGTCTTCCTGATTTCTGATTCTTCTGGTGATTTTGGCCATTTTGGCATAATCCGTCAACTTGATCTGCCTGCCTTCTCTGGTCGGGACTTTATCGTCTTCCCATCTCTATCGTCTTCCCATCTCTCCCATGCTTATTGAATGCTCCCCTCACATGCAGGAGAAGGAGGAGGACCCTTATATAGACATTTTAAATTGCCCGCCCTGGAGTCCAAGACCACCCCCAGAAACATCATACCTACATCACAGAAAGGGCGGTCTACAACAGAAATCTGAGCGCGTTGTTTATCTCCTGTCTGACAGGTTACCTGTTAATGGTCACTTGATTGGATTACCTGGGGAGCCTGGCCAGTCTTTTGTAATGACAAATGCTTAGTTCCTGAGCCAGGTCACAGGCTCACCCTATTCATACACAGATATACCCTTAAGACGGGATTTGTGAATGAAAAGACAATGGGGAGGCTTTTCCATTTTCCTTCGACCTTGCAGAGAAATTATTTGGGGTCAATTTGGGAGGGACAAAATGGTTTCAGGACTTTTTCTGTGGGGTTTCAGACATGTGGTTTATATATGCAGTTATGAACATTTATTTTTAATTTTTTTATTCCACTACCATGGTGCCATGTTGGGGAGCCCAGGATTTAAGCTGACGAGTGGCCATTTTGGCTGGAATATTACGCCCCCCAAAGGTTGTTAGCTGTGTCTGTAAAACACTTCTCTTGCATTCGCAGTCAGAATGCAGAAGAACAATGGGAGAAATATGCATGTCTAGGAAGGCTGTTTGAAGGTGCATAATGCAGCCTGAAACTATGGATCAGGGCTTAGATTGAAACATTTTAAAAGCAGACCATGCTGGAAATAGTCATACAGGGAACTGAGCAAATGCCCATATTCCAGCAGTCTGCAGAGCAGAAAGAGGGAAAAAGGAAGCCAGGTGTTTCTATCATGGCTGCTCAGAGCTGCCTTGGGCTCTTCCACAACTGTCACCTCGCAGCAGCCCTTCCATCAAGCTCCCTGCGCTGTTTGCACCCCAACTGGTCATTATAACTTTAAGATCTAGTACCTGAGCTTATTCCTCTCCTCCTCCCTCCCCATTCCCTTTTCCTTTTATGCCATCTATTTTAGATTGTTTTTCATTGATCTGGAAGCCCTTTTTATGGGGGGGGGGGGCCTGAACACTTTATAAATAAATAAAAGTGAACACACTGTGCATATCCCTAGTATATTCTTGCCACTTTTAGAAAAGCCACCAAGAAAAAGAATATATTTTTGGAACTGTCACCAAGGGGGAGGTGGGACAAGGAGTAAGAGCAGGTACAAATAAGCAATGCAGAAAGAGCCATGAGTCCAGTAATATTCTTACAGGGCAGCACTGGGGGAAATATCCACATCAGGTTCTTTTCAACTGACTTTACTCGGCGTAGACCTGCTGAAATTAGTGCTCGCATGACTAAGGGCTGGTGCAGAGGCTAGAGCACTAGTTCAAAACCCGTCTCAGACATTAAATTCACCAGGGGAGACTACTTTAAGGCAGACAGTGGCAATCCTTAGGATATCTGATCAGAGAGGAGCTGCAATTCACTTTGATGCAGATGAAGGAGCCCAAGAATTGGAAGGGGCTCAGGAGATCATCCACACTGACCCCCCTAACCTATAACAATACGGTTTAGACTGGAATTTTATATATAGTAACAGGAAATTGAAATGGGACCTATCCAGCATTGCATCGTAAGGGGATGTTACAACCTGAAAAGAGATGGGCAAAGAGGGGTTTTCTTTTCTTTAAAGCAACAAACTTGAACCCAGGTGTGCTGAGCCACCAAGACGGCAGAAAGAGAGATGGAAGGTGTTAAGATGTGTCACCTATTCTATCGAATAACAAAAGAGAGTAATATTCCTTTTTTACGAGGAAACATTGCAAAGTGTTGTTTTGACCGAGTAAAAATACACAGCCGTTTCACCGCCTGTGTTTGTTTACTACAGATATCAAGGTTGTGGCATAACGGACTAAGAGCTGGGAGAGGCCAGGGTTCGAATCCCCACTCAGCCACGAAGCTCACCGGGTGAGCCTGGCCCAGTCGCTGCCTCTCAGCCTAACCTACTTCAGAGGGTTGTTGTGATGATGAAATGTATACTGCCTCAAGTCCCCTGGAAGATAAAGGTGGTACATAAATATGATAAATAAATAAATACAGAAAAAAGGAAAAAGAGGCTATAAATCTTTTTTTTTAATTAAAGACGTTCTTTGTTTAAATATACATTTTTATTAGTTTTTTTAACATATCAGTTCCAACAATAATATAACAACTTCTTATCTTATACATTTTAGACTTCTGTCAACACCTCTGATGATTTTCCGTTCCTTATCACTTATTCTGCATTTCTTTATTTCGCAATTACTCTTAATTATCGTTAACTAGTAACTCTCCTCATAGTCTTTCTTGCAATATTTCAAACGGTCCTCCTTACAAAACTTCTTGCAGTCCTCCTAGCGTAATCTGTTCATTACAGTTACTTTTCAAATAGTTCGTATATTTACTCCAGAGAGCCAGTGTGGTGTAGTGGTTAAGAGCGGTGGACTCGTAATCTGGGGAACCGGGTTCGGGTCTCCGCTCCTCCACATGCAGCTGCTGGGTGACCTTGGGCCAGTCACACTTCTCTGAAGTCTCTCAGCCCCACTCACCTCACAGAGGGTTTGTTGTGGGGGAGGAAGGGAAAGGAGAATGTGAGCCGCTTTGAGACTCCTTAAAGGGAGTGATAAAGCGGGATATCAAATCCAAACTCTTCTTCTTCTACTACTCCAGTCTTCTAAGAATCTCTGGTCCCGCAGGTTTCGAATCCTTGCTGTTAATTTATCTAATTCTGCATAGTCCATCAATTTCATCTGCCATTCTTCTTTCGTCGGTAACGTTCTGAGGACCTAACTGCATTAAGGTTTCCTAAAAGTTGGTATGAGGAGGTGATTTCACAGCAGGACTGAAGTGTCTGGGGAAGGGAAGTGTCATATTTTGTTCCGCAGTCATGGAAGGACACAGAGAGCCCTGAGACAGGCGACTCGGGAACATGAAGCAGCCCTTCCCAGATTGAGAAGGCCCTTGGGCTTCTCCTGCGCTGCTGTGCCTCTGTTTGCAACTCTCTGAGTTCAGCAAAGCCAAACAGGATCTATTGTCTTGATACACCTGTACAGGACATTTCACAGAAACCTTGATGTCCTGAAACAGTTGCATCAACCATTCACAATCCCTGAGTGAAAATGACAGGGCATTGAGTTCTGCTTCACAGGAACTTAGGCTTACGGTCATCTACTTTTTGCACAGCCAGTCAAACAGACAGACAGTGGTTGTACATGTAGCATACTCCAGAAGTGCTTGTACCATCCGTGGTGTCACTTCCAAAACTAGCATCTGCAAAGATTTCAAGACCTCCGGTCTTCTGACTGGTGAACATCAGCCTGTAGTGCAAAGTCCCTTTCAAATAGCGGGCTATGCGCTTCAGAGCTTTCCAATCCTGAACAGTAGGATTGTTGGCATGTCTGCCTACAGCTATGTCAGGTTAGTGCTTACAGCTATGTCAGGTCTTGAGCATCTAGCAATGGAATTCAGCTTGCCTAGAATGCATCTGTACAGTGCAGTGTCAGAAAATGTTTCAGCAGTACTATCTACCTGGTAACCTGTCACCATCGGTGTGTCTGCTGGATTTGCATCAGCCAAATTCAACCTAGTTAATACATCAGCAATTTTCTGTGTTTGGTGTACCAGAAAATTACCTGCCTGCTTTCTTCATGCAGGATGCATTCACGAACAGCACAGAAGATCTGGTCACATGGCATGGCCAAGATGCCAGGGATGGTTCAGGGTTTGACCTATATCTTAAACAGTGCCGTGTGCCCTCGCCATGCAGTCTCTCTAATCACAAGAAGCAGAACAGGCATATTGTTGACGTGCACCAAGCTCAGTAACGGAGCTGCGATGGGTGGGAGACGGAAGGGAGCTTCTAAGTGCAAGGGGGTGTCGGGGGGCACTTGTGTTCCCGGTGCTAAAAAGTCCCAAAGGCTGCAACCGTTCTTCATAGGGGAGTTCCTCCACCCAGTGGCGTAGCGGCAGTTGTCAGCTGATGGAGTAGGGCTGCCATATTTCAAAAAGTGAAAATCTGGAAAAAGCTTTTTGTTTCCTTTCCTTTCCTTTTGGCCAACCCCCCCCAAAGAACAATAAGATTCAGAATGCAGCAGTCTGATTGGTCCTAGAACAATAGGATTCAGAGTGCAGCAGTCTGATTGGTCCACAGGAGCCACCCAATCCAGCTCCAGGTGGAAGTGAATCCGCAACCTGATTGGCCTACAGGCGAATCCCGGAATTAGCCAATCATGTGGGGCCCATTGTGTAAATAATGTATATAAAGCAGACATTCTGGGGGAACTTCCATTCCTCCTCACAACTATGAGCTGAATAAAGAGCATGAAATCCACTTTTGACTCCGAGTATATTTCACGGCACTAAAGTGGGAATGTTAGTCGAGGAATCTGCAGCGACTGTGTGCGGCAGAGGAAGACTCTGGATCAGGCAATGTTCTTGCAACGACAAGTCCTTGCGAATAAATGTACGGAGTCCAGCATTTTGTGTGCAATAAAGGCACCAGAACCTTCCCCACCTATATGCATCAAACAGAAAAGCTCGCAAATCTGATTTTGCCCGTCAGGGAGAGGTGGGTTAAGCCTGGGCTTTGGGTTTTAAAGAATTTTGCTTTTTCATTTATATTTGGCGGTTTTATGTATTGTGCGCCGCTTTGGACAATGTGTGTGGGTAAGCAGCATTCGCTTAGCTGTGGTTCCTGCATTGCAGAGGCTGGACTAGATGATGCTGTGGGTCTCCTTCAACTCTACAATTCTGTTCTGTACATGAATAAGTACACAGGTGATGAATGAAACTGGTGTGGACATTTATTTCTAAATAAAACAAGATTTCATTTTGCACCTTTGTCAAAGCTGTAACATTCCAAACTTACATGTTGGTTAAAAGCAACTATTAAAATTATTTGTTAAAAACAACTTGTTACACGACGGGCAGATTCCATCCACAGCGGAGGACCTGTGTGGCTTCATTGATTTCAGAGGGAGAACTGTGAGCAATGCCTTCGTTCTCACCCTGTTACCAATGATGGGCCTTGAAGGTGCTTGACTGAGCCTGGATCATGCCCAATATCTCTGATGGTATCCCTATACACTTGAAATATACACAATGTCGTGTTTCTCGAGTAATTTGATGTAGTGCTCCAGCTGCATCATCTCCACCTCCATCTTCTCTTTGCGAAGTCTCCTCGGAATTGAATCGAGGAAAACGGAAAGACTTTGGTATTCGTGGTTGATCTCCTCCCAGTTTTTCTTCAGGCCCTGTGTGAAGGAAGGGAAAAGCAAACTCTAAGCACACTTATGAAGTATGCGGCAGCAGGATGCCAAAATGTGCTTGATGTGCCTTTGCAGCCAGCAGTGCAGAAAGAAATTTAAACATGGATAAAATGAATGTATTTATTTCATAAAACATATGCACCGCTTGATTGTAAAAACAAGAACAACCCTCAAAGCCATTTGCAAAAGAGACAAAATAATAAAATTATCACTAATAAAAATTAAGTACGATGATTTAATTTTAAATAACGATATACTGAAAACAGATTAAGACCGGCATCAACTTTCTAAACATCTGGGTAGCTTGTTTAGACAATAATGTATTTATCAGGCACCAATAAGAGGACAGCGTAGGGGTCCGTCTGGTGTCAGGAGGCATAACTTGATAAACTTTTATCATGTTGCCTCTTCCTCACCTTTTCTCTTAACTAAAAAGCCCCAAAGGCTGCAACCATTCCTCACAGGGGAGCCTCTCCAGCCCCATGATAATTTTGGTGCTCCTTTTCTGAGCCAACTTATTCCCCCCCCCTGTCCTGAAGCCGTCTGATCTGCGTCACCCCTGTGTACCTCCATGATTTTCTCCTTCTCTGCCTTGGAGAGTCTTGTCAGGCCTTTCTGCATGAGGGCTTGCTGGAGGTAAGCATCGCTCTCCTCCTGAGCCTTCTTGGCGTCCATTATCCGCTTCTTAATGTATTTTGGTGTCACACCAAAATCCTGCAAGGAAAACACACTTGGATGTCCCAAACGATGCACTGCAGAAAACGTCTGAACACCCCCTAATCTCCTCCTCCACCCCCACAAAACATGGCAAGAAATTGACCAAGAAAATGTTCACTGTAGGAATAAACAAAGCGGCCAATACTTTAGTTTTGGTACTGTGAATGTATATATGTATGTATTAATCAATTATTTGCCCAATGAATCAGATCATGAGCAAAATGCGAATAAAAGAAAACCATTTAATAATAATAACAACAAAAAAGTATTACTTATACTCCACCCATCTGGCTGGGTCTCTCCAGCCACTCTGGACAGCTTCCGACAGGATATTAAAAACACAATAAAACATTAAATATTAAAAACTTCCCTAAACAGGGCTGCCTTCAGATATCTTCTAAAAGTCAGATAGTTGTTTATTTCCTTGACATCTGGTGGGAGGATGTTCCACAGGGACGGAGCCACTACCGAGAAGGCCCTCTTGGGTTAGCGTCTTTAATGAGCCTATGTAAAGCCTCTTGAACCTTAGCAACACATTTTTAATATTATTTTAGCCAAAGTATCTGGGATTTTTAAAGGTCCCTAGAGAAGGGCATCTCCAAGGAGGGCTGAGAGAGACCCCAAATCTGAAAATCCTGGAGAGCCTTTGCTGCAAGCCAGTGTAGGCAGCACTGGACCAAATGGCCCAAGAGTCAGATCCAGAAAAAGCAGCTTCCTGCGCTCCTCTGAACCATACCTTTTTGTGGAGGTATCTTTGAATGAGCCCCGAATCATCCAGGAGGAACTTGTCTCCCTTCCGCACGTCCACACATGCCCGGAGGGGCTTCTTGGCCACGGCCATTATGGCCTCGGCGACGTTTGAGGAGATGTAATCCTTCTTGCTTCGGATGCCCATGATGGGGTGGTCGTTCCTCTCGGGCACATTCAGCCCTGGCGGCTTCTTCATGCCTTGGTTCCTTCTTCCTGCATCGTTTTGGAAAAGCCACACGTTTGCAACTGTTTTATCAGCAAAGAACTGCCTTGGGGACCCTCTGGCACGCAGGCCCTCTCCCCTCCTGAGGCTTCTGGCAACTGGGATTCAGAAGCATCGCTGCCTCAAACTGTGGAGAGCAGAGCAGAGCCACCCTGGCTCGGGGCCACCCATAGATCTCTCCTCCATGAATGGTTCCCCCAAAGAATTGTGGGTGCTGAGAGTTGTTGAGAGATCCTTATTCCCTTCCCAGGGTAACAGTTTGGCTGACAGGAGCGAGCCAGCAGTAAATCACACTGAGCAGGTTGGAGTTAACTCCTTAGTAGCAAAAGCAGAACATTCAAGGAGTGTCAGGCCCTCTTCATGCCTCTCCTGGTTCTTGGAGACCACCAAGGAGGTGAGCTGATCACAGCAGGAGGGGAAGACACCCATGACTCTTCACCATCCAGCCCCATCTCTGCCTCTTGGCCTCCCTCCTCTCCTGCTTCAGCTTCTGCCTCTGAATCTGGACTCCTTTCTGCCAGAGACTCTCCCCACTCACTAAGCCCTGTTGCCTTTCCAGCTTCCGATACCTCCTCTTCCCAGTCTTCTCCCTCGTCTCCTTCTTCCCACTCATCATTGTCCCACCACCCCTCCCTGGGCTCTGAGCCTGGTTCCCTAGCTGGTTCCTCCCACCATTCCTCTGCTCCCAACGTAGGTGTTGAGTGTGTGGGCTTGTGGGTGGTGCTCCAGCCCCCACAACATTCCCCATGAAGGGGCAGGGCACCCACAATTTTTTGCCCCACCAGGGAAAAAGCAAGGTATACAGAAATAAACAACAACAGCACAGTTGCACACTGGGTTCACTTGCAGCCCCAGAAGAAAGCAGAACTTTTCTAGGTAGGCCTGGTCTGGTCCAGTGTCCAGCTTGTTCTCTCAGACCAGATGCAGAATCCTAGAATCATACAGTTGAAAAGTTGGAAGGGACACAAAGGATCAACTAGTGCCACTCCCTGCAATGTACAGAGCATGCAAAGTGGTGGCTGTGACATCTTTCCCTCCCAGAGACAGTGGTCCTCTCTCAAATGCTTTCCAAGAGGATTGGGAGAGACCCATAGCACAGAAGATTTAAATGGCTCCGGAGATTCGTGCTTCCAACGAACCTCACCCCGACCCCATGGTTCTGCTAAAACGTACGCTTTAAGAGCTTGGGTTCGTTGGCATGCTTCCGAAGAAACTCTCTTGGAGTGGGGATGTAGAGCTTGGGGATCCCCATGGTTTTGGAGGGCGCCGTCTTCCTCTCTTGGATTTCGCGTATCACAGTTGGCTTGAAGGTCGACATAAACCTTTCGTTCAAGAGGTAGCGGAAAGAAGCACACCATTTATATTTCAAGAGTCATTGGCTGGCCGCCAGGCAATGTGGGGCAACTGCCTCAGGTGGCAGGTGCTGGGGGGTGGGGTGGGGTGGTAGTGGGAGCCATTTGGGACTGAAGTGACTTTAAATAAATAACTAAAGGTAAATAAATAAAGCAAAGAGCTCCCAGTACAGTCAACAAGACTAGCTTGCCCCATTGATCTCACTAATGCCCACGTTCGACTGACTACGGCTGGATCCAACCCACCAAATTAATTTCCTTTAAAATGATTTGGAGTGCGGTGAGAGCCCCTCTGTACTATTTCCCAAGGGGTGTTTTTTTAATTTTTTTTTTTAAAAATGTTTGCTAGTTTTCCCCCATACCTGACTGTCTTCATAGGTTTTTTCTCCTCTTTGGGAATCAGGTTGTAGATAATCTCCTCAGCATAGAAGGCCGTCATCTTCAGGCAAGAGTCCTGGAGAGAGCTGCATTGAAATTGCACAATCCAGAGGTTTTCAACCTTTTTGAGTCCATGGCTCCCTGGACCAGCTCCCCTGTGGGGCTCAGGAGCCCAGTCATGCCACCCCTTGCCTGCAGAGCCGGCAGCCCCTCACCCATTTCCGAACACCCTCCCTTGTGGAGTGTTTCCTCAGCCTCCTCTCCCCTCTTCTTGGGAGTCCTCTGAGCTGCCCCTGTGCCCCATAGAGAGGTGCCTCCTCACTCTGCCCCACAGGGGCCTGGGACTTGTCTGTCCATTCCCAACAGCAAGGGCTGGCCGGCTGGACTCCCTCGCCCGCTTGCTTGCTTACTCTGAGGCCGCCTCAACTCCTGGCATTCAACCCCCCTGGTCAGCCCCAGAGGCCCCATTTGCCTGGGGAGTTTGTAGCCAGGGCTGCTGCAACCAACAGCCACACAAGCCTTTGGGAGACACAAGAGGGCATCTGAGGAGGGAGGGAAGGAAAGAGGGAGAGAGGCCAGTGTTGCCAGCGGCACCCCTGACCATCATTCAAGGCACCCCAGGGTGCCATGGCACACTGGTTGAAAACCCCTGGCACAAGGCATTAGTCGAGGCACAAAGTGGGTAAGGACCAGTTTAGGAGGAGCCTAGCACTGCCTGCTAAAGTGAAAAATGACTCTGGATGAGGTACAAGGAGGTCTCTCTTTCTACAGCAAAACTAAATTGGGTTCAGTAAATGTTTCCACTTATGGTTGGATGAAGAGATGGTGAGGCGTTAGGGTGGCAGAAGACAGTTGGCCAGAGGATGAAACATCCAAGATGAGGTACCATATTTTTCTGTGTATAAGATGCCCCTGTGGATAACATGCCCCCTATTGTTTGGGACTCAAAATTAAGAAAATGCACTATCCGTGTATAAGACGACCCCTTATTTTAAACTTCAAAAATTTAGGAAAAAATATAGTCTTATACATGGGAAAATACGGTATATTCTTTTTCCTATATAGGGAGTTTGTCCTAATGGAAAGCTCTAGCAGACTCCTTGAACTCTGTCCTGCAATGCAGTACTGAATACTGTCTGACCAACTGGGAATATAAATGTGAAGGCACCATACTTGAAGCCCTAAGGGGAAATTTTTAGCAGGGGAGGAACCAAACCCCCAGGAGGGAGGACTACTGAATCTTACAAATATGCTCTCTCGGCAGCCAGACTTTTAGACAACAACAATGGTTTGGGATTCATTTTCAGGAAGTGATTGTTAGCGCTTGAGATCCAGAAAACAGAGGGGCACAAATCTATGGTGTAACTCAATTTGGAGTACAGTGGTACCTCAGGTTACATACGCTTCAGGTTACAAACTCTGCTAACCCAGAAATAGTACCTCAGGTTAAGAACTTTGCTTCAGGATGAGAACAGAAATCGTGCTCCGGCAGCGCAGCAGCAGCGGGATGCCCCATTAGCTAAAGTGGTGCTTCAGGTTAAGAACAGTTTCAGGTTAAGAACAGACCTCAAGAACGAATTAAGTTCTTAACCCGAGGTACCACTGTACTGCGTACAGTTCTGGATATTTTCAAATTGTACAATATCCAAAAAGGATATTGTAGAATTTGAAAAGGTTCGGAAAAGGGCAACCAAAATGACTGAGCAAGTGGAGCGACTCCCCTGAGAGTTGCAGCACTTTGAGTTTAGAGGAAAGGCAATTTCGAAGCGACATACTAGAAGTTTATAAAATTATACCTCTCTCAAAACACCAGAACTTGTGGACAGGCAGAGAAGCTGAATGTTGGAAGATTCAGGTCAGATAAAAGACAGGGCTTATTCATGCAGCACAGAGTTTAACTGTGGAACTCCCTGCCACAGGAAGCAGCCATGGCCACCAACCTGGATGGCTTTAAAAGAGGGATGGAGGAGGAGGAGGAGAGGGCTCTGGGTGGCTCTGGGTGCAAATCCTGCTTTTCAGTTTCCTTTTGGGGCATCTAGTTGGGCCTGGGCGAAGAGGATGCTGGATTTGACGGGTCATTGGCCTGATCCAGTGGGGTCTCCTTAGGTTCCTTTGAGTAGATGATGAACCTGGGACTGTTGTTCTGCCCCCCCCCTTACACTGATGCTCCCCACAACCTCTCTTTGTAGGGGTCCTCCCTCTCCACTAACCGTTTCCTTATTCTCCATATCATTTTTGTTAAATCTTCCAAAACATTTACCACCATATACTTTTTTTTAAACACTAACCGTTTCCGAGCAGATTTGAACCAGTTGGACACCCCCCCCCCCCCCACAGCTCAGGTCGCAGGTGGCAGTTGGGATTCTGAAGGGAGGGAGGAGGGCCCCCCAGGTGTGCGCAGAGGCCCCGCCCACTGGTCTCATGCTTCTCCCAGGAGGGAGGGGCTCCAAACTCATCCTCCACTGCCCCCAAGGCGGGCAGTTTTCTTGAGCAAGTCCACAGCCACCCCTGTGAGGGAGGACAGCAGCTCTCTTCCTTCTGCTTATGGTGGAAACATCACTTCCTATCATATCCATCCTATATTAACTCTTGAAGATGGACAGGCTGCCCAGAGGAGGAGAAAGAGACCCCTCCCCACGTGCTCAGATTAATAGTTTGAACTCAAACGGGTAACCAGACCTCTGAGCCCAGACTTCCTATGCAGACAAGGTCTCACTGTGGCCAGCAATTGTGCTGCAGCATCCTGCACTCGCTACAGCTTCTGGATCAGACACGAGGGAAGCTCCACATAGAGCGCATGGCAGTAACTCAGTCCTGAAGTACTCAGTGCATGAACCACCGTGGCAAGGCTTCCCTGGTCCAGGAATGGCTGTTGAACCAATCGTAGCTGGTCAAAGGACACCTGAACGCAAAATGTTTAAGACTTGGTAGAGGAGATGAGTTGCAGACCCCATGTGTCCCCGTTCAGCTGAACTCTCTTAGACGCCCACCTGGGATCTCCCCACTCGGCATCCTTTCCCAGGACACTCCATTCCATTCCTCCTCCCACACACTTTTCCATTTCTTCCCCAGCAGCGACTCAGCAGTCCTGGGCCGCTGGACTTTGGGCTGGTTAGTCTCCCCCGGGAAATATTTTTTCCTGAAAGGTGGTGGGATGTGTACGTGTTGTGCTTCTGCAAACCTGGGGGTTCCTGCTACCCACCCAAATCTGCTAATATTTCTGCTGTTAGCTAGATAAGGATCGGCATTCAGAGAACAAGCTTGCTCTCTCTCTGTGTACAATCCCTTCTGCTTTCTGTCTTATTCAATAATATATTGTAATTTCAAAACATACCAGAGATTGATTGCTCAAATGGATCACAGCTTCTTCCTTTTTGGCTTTGCTAACCTGCAGCCACTTTTGTTAAAATAGATATTGTTAAGTAAAATGATGTGCTGTTTCTGTGACTGACACGCATTAAAATAATAGGTGTGTTCCTTTCTTGTACTGCAGGCTGATATGGGAACAGGATGTGCAATTTATGAAATTTATGACTTGCTTGCTTGCTTGGAAATCAGACCCTTCAAGTGTCCTTATTTTCCAGGGACATCCCTGATTTAGAGAAGACATCCCCGTTTCTGATTTGATCCCAGAATGTCCCACTTTTCCTTAGGACGTCCCTATTTTCACTGCAGAAATGTTGGAGGGTGTGGAGTTACCTGACCCCTGAGCCGTCTGAGGGCAATCCTGTATAGGGAAGGTTTTTTTAAAAAATGTTTAATGTTTTATTATGTTTTTAATATTTGCTGGAAGACGCCCAGTTTGGCCACCTGACAGTTCTGGATCGCAGCGAGGGGCCCGACCTGATCTGGGGCTGTCTCGACCCAGCTTGACCCAAGGCCAGATCCCTCTGAACTGGCTCAGGATTTGGGCTGATGGATTGTTGG